>DF364216.1:6209-30622 GCA_000787875.1 Solanum virginianum | reverse complement strand
TCTATGGTTATTATTCCTTTTCTTCTTCCTTTTCTTCTTTCCTGCAATTCTTAAAATTCTGGTGTGATATAATGCATTCAAGTGGTTCGCTGTCACCTTAATTTGCAGTATCGCTATTCTGGTGAGTAAATCGTTCTATCCTGGGAGGAAAGATTCCAACATCTCGGGTACATTGAGGGGAATAATTTCCTTAAGGACACACTGTGCATTCAGTGGGCTCAATTTCTGTTTTAACATAATCTTTCTCTTTCTAACATTTTTTGGGAATACAGATTAATAATAACAAGAAATATATGCCCATTACAGGTACACTCATGGATGAACATTGAAAAAGATAAGCTAGAACACATGTGGAATGCTGTTACGGTAAGGATTTACAACATTTCTCTTTTTGATTTTTAAGATGAAAGATGGTCTTGTCTCTGTTCTAGTTGAAACTACTGAGGGAGAGTGATCTGATTCAATCTCTACTTCTTTTGTATTTTTTTCCATGTTCCTGGTTGTCTTCTAGTTCCTTCCTTTGTTTTTGAGTTTCTATGCTAGTGGATGTGTCTCTTTTTTTGTTACTAACTTTCTTTTATTAATCACCAAAAGAGACTTACACATCCATAACAAACTACACATAATTTTTTATCTTGTTATAGTAAAATTCAAAGTCATCAGTAACTCAAACTAAAGAGAAGTTGTTGCAATCTATTACTAATGGCCATAGGAGCCCTCATAGTATACATATATGCTACTTCATTTGTGATAGATTCATATGCACTCCTTTTTCCTTTGACAATTCATTGATTCCTTTCTATCCATATAGCATGGAAACATTCTGCATAGAGTAATCTAAACAATTGAGCAGACTGAGTCTTGCCTCTGGCTTGCTTTATAGCCCAATCAAAGTGAATATCCCAAGTACCTGCAATAAAGATTGACCAGTTGAGCCGTAACATCAGTTCCTTCCATACATCTCTAGTGAATTCCTATTGCATAAATAGATGATCTCTAGTTTCTAGCTCATTTTGACATAAAATACATTGTTAGTCTACATTCATTCCCAGTCAGACAATCTATTTGTTGTTGGAAGCTTGTTCTATATCTGAAGCCATATTATAACAGTAGCCTTTGATCTTGTAGTGTTAGCAAACATCAGACATTTCCATGGTACTCTAGATCTATTTCCTAGAAGCTTTATGTAGAGTTTACCAATAGTTTTTGGCTCTTTTTACATCAGTATATATTCAAAGATCAGTCTAGCAGTGAATATCTCTTTTACCATCCATGAGGCTTGCCTTGGTATAGGAGAAATGAAGAATTGTTGGGTGTTTTGTAGAAAGAGTGAATCCATCTGATCCATAATTTATCTGATTTTTGGGCAACATCCCAACATGTCTTAGTAATAGCAGCTTGATTCCATATCTGTACATTAATAAGGTTCATACCACTAGCTAATTTGGGTAGGCATACTTTGTCCCATGCTATCAATGTCATCTTAGTAATGGCATTAGAACCTGACTAAGTGAAACTCCTATAGTAAGCATCAATGAGCTTAAGTACTTTTGTAGGAATGATGAATAGTTGTGACCAGGAAGCCTAAATTCCAAAGAGGACTAATTGAACCAATTGTATTCTCCATGCATAGGAGAGTTTCTTAGCCATCCAAGAAGTAATTCTAGCAACTATGGTTTTCACTAGTAGTTTCCACTGCATAAGAGACAATTTCATAGTGGATAGGGGGACACCAAGGTACTTGAAAGGGAATTCTCCTCACCCAAAGCCAAACTGCTATATTATTCTATTTTTCATCTGAGCAGAGACACCACCAAAATATTTGGAGCTTTTATTCATATTTCCCCACAGTCCAGATACTTGTGAAAACTTTTGGAAACATGGATATATTGCCTATTTTGAATCCTTATCTCCTCTACTAAATAAAAGTAGATTATCTGCAAAACATAGATGAGAAATACCCATTTTTGCACACTCAGGTCTCTTGCTATACCATTTTTCTCTTGGACTCAGTGATGAAGTATCTCTTAATTGATTCAAGCCTTAAGATTCAGGTACATCTGGAGCAGGCTTCCTGATCAAACCAGTAGGCTACCATACTTTAACCTCATTGCTAGGTATATGCCTTCCCCTATGTTGTGGTACTTGTTGTGAGATGTTTGATTTGTGCAATTGTGTCCAACTATTAAGCATTTATAAAGAACTTAGGTTTCCAATTCATAAAGAACCTCTTGCTCAAACAAGGTACCCACAAGATCCATTACCTCTATCTTATCAGGCAAAGTCTATGTAATGTTCACTTCAATCAGCATCCACGCAAAAGAAATCCTTGTTTGTTTAATTGTGCATTCATCAGTATAGATAGGCACTCCAATGACACTAGCTATTTTACTCAAAGATTCTTTTCCCGAACAGGACATCGGAAGTTTTGGAAATTTCACCCATAGAGTAATTATTGTGAAAACTCCTTGCTGAAATCAAAATTACTGTCTATGGCTTTAGGTTTATGGGTCTATTGTTAATGGTATATTGTCCTGAATAGATAATCTCATTCATATCCTCAATTGATTAAAATCAAACTACATATATAGTATCGTTCACCATGATAAAAGAGTTCAAGCTTGGTAAAATTGGACCAGAATTGGTTGATGTACCTAGTTAGAGCATTATATCCAGCTATCTCCTATGAAATAAACAATCAAGACAATGTTCCATTTTTGTATCTCTAAATTTACCTCATCTTTATCCAGGTGGACAATAGGTTTTGCATTTAGTAGTTGGGGAGGAATATACTCCAGCGCAAGACCATTAGTAATAACTCTATTATTGGTGAAAAGACTGGACCATAACTCAGTGTTTTCCTCATCAATTACAACCTCAATTATAGAGCCAGTGAAGTTTTTCATTGAGATTACTATTTTATTCAGTGTCATGTTAGTTTTCTCTACTATTCAATTAGTTGAGTACCTATGACTCATGAAGCTTTAGTTTTCTCTACTATTCGATTAGTTGAGTACCTATAACTTATGAAGCTTTGGAGCAAGGCATTGTTTATTGAATTTTCTCTAATAGCACAGGAATAAGAAACTTCTATGAACTTAATATTCTCTCCATTTTGTACTTAGTATTCCATCATTCTTGAATTTAGTATTTCATCCTTCTTGTTAACATGAAAATTAAACTTGAGAAATATTGTAGGATAAATTTGTTAGTGACGACATGAATGATTAGAAAGAACATATCTTGCAACATATTTGAAGGTTATGGATTAACTGGAGAGGATCACTGCATAAGAATATAAAGTCTAAGCCATTTCGTGATGCTTTGAAAGATGTGCCAAAGGAAGTAGACAAGGGTGATTGGGAATGGCCGGTAAAAGAGCATTTCTTAAGTGAAAAATTTAAGGTATGACTTCATAGCTAAATTTTTAAGATATTATTTCAAATAGCTGAGTATTATTTTGATGGTAATCTATTAATACAGGAAACAAGTGCAAGAAACTCAATCAATAGGTCTAAGATGAGTATGCCTCATCGCACGGGTAGCAAGCCTATTAGAGAGATTATTTATGAATTGGTAAGTAAATTTAGAAACTCTTCAGAAAGCCTCTTCTTTTTAAATTGATTTCTTTTACATGTTTATTTATATGTGAAGGGAAGAAAAGATGGAAAGCCACCAAACATGGATACTATCTTCTTTGAGACACGTAAGAAGGATAACAAGCTTGTCGAACTTGAAACAAATGAGAAATATGTATGTTTAGTGATACATTTAATTTTATATCATTTTACTTTATGTGCTTTATTATTTTAATTGTCTTATGTTTTATAGGTTGAGATCCAAAAGTTGGTTCAATCTAATTCATCTCTTACCAATATTGAGGTCGTTGAAAAGTGTTTTGGACCTCAACGTAAGAGTCATGTAGTTGAATTTGATGGTGGAATAATCGCTAAGGAGTTGAAAGGTGGTAACTCTTTAAAGGATGCATTGCTAGATAAGTTGAATGCAAGTGAAAAAGAAAATGAATTTCTAAAAAAATGCATGGATAAGTTAGAGAAGAAATATCAACATATGGATGAGCTCGAGAGCAAATATGAACAGTTTGCAAGTGTAGTGTTTGGTCAGCCTTCACTACCATCATCTTCCACTAATCACTAGATTAAACTAGTTAATAGGTTAGTACATTGAATTACTTAATAATCTATGATGAGATTTTTCCTGTTCAATTGATATTCCTATGGCCACGACTACTATTAAATTGATTTTTCCTTACATATCCAATGAAGCTCGTGTTCATCTATCTCATTATGTTTCTGGTATGACAGGAAACGATGTAAATATAATAGATATGCAAATATAAGTTTTATTTTTGGAACATTCACCAGCTTTTTCAGTAGTTCTAACTTTCTTGTGTTGTAGTCAAAAGGTAAATCAGCTCCAAAGCTTTTTAGTAGTTCTAACTTCCCTATGCTAAAGGATGGCACTACATCTGAATAGATACTTGATAGTTGCTTTTGAGTTGCCTCTTGATTTCCTTGTTTATCAATTGTTTTAGAATACTTTAATAGATTGTTTTCCTCCTCCCTTTGTTCATGCTGCTGATCCTATACTTCCAAATCCACAAAATTATTAGAAATAGTACTGTTATCAATAAGCTTAACTGTCTCATTTGACTGCTGCTGCTAAATCTTATTATCCACCTTTTTTGAGGAGAAATTGATTTGTAGACCTTATTCTGCTGAAGAACATATTTACTTTCTAAGTTGCTTGGACTCTTAAAAATGTTGCCGCACCTCTGTCAGATGCTTCAAAAATCAAACATATACTATTTTGGAGATCCAACATGCACCCATCGACATTTTTAAAAAGTCCTAGCAATATAGTTGATTTCTACCATTCTTATTTCTTTGGGTTTGCCACTGTACTTCATGCTCCTTCTTTGTATTTGTTGCATTTCTTGTTGTTATGCATTGGAATTTGAATTTCCAGCTTGCAAATTAGGTTCCTATTGGTTGGTGTTAACATGCGGCCTTGAGGATCTATTTGCTGCTATCTGTTCCTATCCGCTTCCATTTTCTTTCTTTTCCTGTATTCCTCATCCCTTTTCTTGACAGTACAAATATCCACCGTGTGGCCTTTCTTCTCTTGTATTCCTCAGCTTTGTGGAACTTCCACCTTCTGTAACTATTTTGAGGAGATTATTCCTCTTTGGATTCATGGCATGCTAGAGTGTGATGAACTCTGCTGAAGTTGGCCTTGCATTCTAGGTAGCTCTACCATTTGGAACTTGTGTGTACTTCCTTAATGACAAAACAATGAGCTTAGGTAGAGCTGCTCTTATAGGGTTTGAAGGCCTTGTGGGTGGTTGGTTCTGTGGTTCCCTATTCATTCCCGTGATTCCTTCTTCTCTGCTGCAACCAATATGGTATCTTGAACTCTTAACGTCTCTCTTAACTTATGTTTCCTTGTTTCTGTCCTGTTCTTTTCTCAAATGAGACTCTATAGAAACTGTTTTTCTACAACAGTTTTGACATGTTGCATCTTGGTTAATTCATGGGTATCTTGAACTCTTAACGTCTCTCTTCACTTATGTTTCCTTATTTCTGTCCTGTTCTTTTCTCAAATGAGACTCTATAGAAACTGTTTTTCTACAACAGTTTTGACATGTTGCATCTTGCTTAATTCATGGTATTCCTTCAGTACTTTGTACCTTCGAGCTACTTATATGACAATTAGAAATTGTTATCAAGCTAGTAGAGTTGAGATCAATGTTTATCCTCCCTTTACTCCTGAATTTTAAAATGATGTAAGTGGAAGATACATGTATCCAGGCTCATTGATTCTCCTTTCACAAAGTTAAAGGAAACATTTAGTAGGGGGAAACTCTCTGTTCGCTGCACCAGTTCATTCTATTGGTTTCTTCAACCCTAGTTGTGGGTTTAAATTATCGAACTTGCAAGAATAGAAACTTAAATCATAGTGTAATTCATCTTTAAGTCACTTACAAGGAAGAAATAATCTAAGTCTTGAGTCACAGAATAAACAAGAACCAAAAACTAGATCCCAACTTCAAATGATAAAGACTACACACCACTAAAATTGTTGCTCCTCAAGTCACTGTCCAGGTGCTACTTTTGAATTGAAAAGCTCACTGGAAAACTGAGGTTTTTGATCGTGTCTTGTAGTCCTTAAATATGAGGAATAGTATTTTTCAGCATTAAAGCTAATTTCTATTTATAAAAATAAAAACTTATCCTAAAACAAGTAGTAAATGTTTCCCAAAACAAGTGAGAAACCTAATCCTAATTTGAGTAGGAAAACTAAGAAATCTGGATGAAGTTTGCTTCACGATACTGACCACGATCCATGGTCACTTTTATGCCCATCTAGGCCCCTCCTAGGTGTGCTACTTGGTGCTTAAAAGATACTATAGTGTTTCCATGGATAGTGCTCTTCACGAACTGTATAATGCACCACGAGTCATGAATGACCTCGAGGTTCTTGCGTTGCCTTTGTGTCTTTGTGCAGGCTGCTTGCAAACTTCACGGCCATATCCATCCCTCATGTATGCACAACGGGTCGTAAAGGTGCTCGTGGTGGGTGCCTTGGTGGAAAACATGGCTGCCTTGATCCAGCTTCCTTCACGATGTCCCTCTCATGGAAAGCACTAACAATATAGTGCACCACGGACCATGTTTGGTTACGTGGTGTACAACTTCAGTCCCAACTTTTATGTCTTGCATTTTAGTGTCTATTAAATGCTCCTTGTATGTATGGCCAGATATTCAAAGCACAAAGCCAGTCTTGTACATTGCAAAATTCAATCAATTTCTCACTCCAGTGCTCACACGCTTGTTAAATATTTGATCCGTTTAGCCTTCAGAAGTGATCTAATCTTTACATTAATGTTTCCAAGACTTCTTTGGCATGCTAGACTTCCCAATGAGCAGCATCCTCACAAACTCCAACAAAAATCACATGCAGATTAGTTCATTGTTCATTAACTCCATGAAATCATAGTTTTTTTGAAAATAAACATAAAATGTATATCAAAATAACAAAATATGCCTAAGAACTCACAATAATCCTATGTTTTGGGGGTCGTAAAAGGCTTATTTTCACGACTCATCAGTAGTATAACCTAAAAATTGTAGTAATAAGCAGAACTTTCAACACTCATCTATCTCTTCTTACAAATGTAATTACAAAGTGTAAGCAAACACTTCTTTGTAATCCCATCTACCACAGTCGAGGCCAAGAGAGTGGTCCCTCAGTGCATATAAGATTTCATTCATCTGAAAAACTGCTACATGTGTTTCAATTAGGACAATGTCCCTAATACCTCCTTTATCAATTCCAAGCAATTTTTCTTCCCTCTCAAACACATTGTTCCATATTCTAGCTTCCCTGACCAAACAAATCAAGAATAAATAAAGTTTCTTGGAATATAATTCTAAAAACAACTTACCAATAAGATTACAACTAACCTAGAATGTTCCATTTTGGGAAAATAGAAAAAGGGTCCAAATTCTTTTCCTTAGGCTTTGCGAAAGTTGGCATAGTTGGTGAAAAAGTAGTGGCAGAAGTCATCTAAGCAACCCATGGTAGGCTCACCATTCTGATACCCTATAACTATATACCCATATGTAACTATGTTTCAAGCCTCATTTGTATACATGGGAAGTGTATTAGGTACATGAGAGACTCCTAGTACTTAGACGAGTTCAAAACTTTCCTATAAATTGAGTTTTGATTGTTAGATTATGCAATGGTAAAATTTAAATGATCATAACCTTTAGAACACAAAAAACTGGATGCCCATAACATACCAAATGAAATCCCTTTGAATTAGCTTTCCAATGCAACTGGTTTCACCTTATTGGGAATTTAGAGTCAAAATTTATGGCCATTTTACTAAAGACTACTAGTGCAGAGTTGCACTATGAAACCTCTAATACAGTGTTGTAGAGTGGGCTGCAGGTCATAGTGTGTTCTTATAAAAAGTTTCAAAGACACTAAAATTGAGACAAAAGGTTACGAGAGGAGTCCTACAAGTCGTAGTACTATTCATGACTCGTAATGGGGCTCGTAGGGGACATTTGATAGCTTTTTAGGAAGGGTTATTTTGGTGTTTTCCCACCCTTTCTAAGCCCAAGATTGACCTTTCTATACTTATTTAAGGTCCTAAACCTTTTAGTTCATCATTTTATTGCCAAATTATTCTCTCTAAAAATGTCTCAAAGATTTATCAAGATCCCCATTCAAATTCAAGGATCTCTAGAACAACTTTGGATTTCAAGGAAAAATCCAAGCTTCAAGTCTCCTTCAAGTTTACTCCAAGAAATTCCAAGCTAAGGTATGTGGGTCTTCATCCATGGTTCCTTTCACCTATGGAGCCCAACCTTCTCTTTTTATGAAAATTGCATGATTTCAAGTTGTATTACCTATGGGTATCTTTTATTATGAAATATGAACATAAATTATGTTGGGGTTTTATCAAGTGTTGATTGATTATGCATTAGTATCTATGTCAAGCTTATTCCATGAATTGATTTTTTCTATTGACAATATGCATGATTTGAGTGATGAAACTATAACATGACAAGAATTCTCAAGTTGTTGATGAACTATTACATGATTTACAAGTACAGTGTTTTAAGATATTTATGGGCTCCCAAGCATACATTGAAATCATGATGAGTCGTTATGATCTACAAATGAACCCTTGAGCGATTATGCTAAGTTTCATGCTCTTGCAAATTTTGAAGCCTACTAGAAGGGATGATGAATCATGTTGTACTCCTCAACCTTTAGTACAAGGCAAATGTCTACATAAAGGGGTCATAAACCATGTTATATACCTTACTCTCATGTATAATTTACTATGATGCATTACCTAATATCTACGTGAAGGGGTCATGAACCTTGTTGCAAGTGTTATCCTTATATACGACTAATATCATGTACTATCCCTTACCTACTAGATGGGGTCATGACTCATGCTATACTCCTTAGCCTCTCATACAAGGTATTTGGATGAGACATTAATATCATGATAGTGTGTGGACAAGCTATGCAAGTATGATTATTCTCAAGCATGTTATACCTAAGCATTTATTAAACATGTCATATTAAGCTCATGTCTATTGCCTATGATTATGCATCTTGATTATTATGCTTGATTCTTGTTGCATTTCACCCTGCATACTTAGTTCATTTCAAGTACTAATGCATATTTTATACCTACATGATGGCACCATGTAGGGACCAGAGCTCCTATCGATCATCCTCCACGACGTGACTAGTCGGACCATTCAAAACTAGCTCTTGATGAGTCCTCCAATCCGGGGATAATATCTATTTTCTTTCATGTTATGTTGATATTTCTTCTTTATGATGGATACTTAATATTATGAGGATGAGCCCGGAAAGTGTCTTGGCCCCCGCTCCATTCCATGTTAGAGGTATTATTGGATATTATGATGTACTTATGCTTGAGCGGAAAGTGTCTTGGCCCCCGCTCCATTCTAAGTTAGAGGTGTTTTTGGATACTTTTCTTTGTATATGCTATGAGCATGACATTTTCTATGTTTTTATGATTATCAAATACTTCCTTTAGTCCCGCTTTCCCCTTTTTATTAACTGACTCTTGCTTAAGTATTCTTCCGCAACCAAGGATGTATGCATGTTACAATCAAGAGGCTTATTTGGGTTGTCTTCGGACTTTTCATTCGTCGTGTCACGTCTAGGTCCTAGGATTGGATCGTGACAAGCTTGACATCAAAGCACTAGGTTGTTAATGGTCCTCAGATATCTAATACACCACATCAATTAGAGTCATATTCATAGTTGTGAAGCATGCCACAACTATGAATGGGAGGCTATGAGACTTTGTAAAAAATGTTTCACTTTTTCATGATCTATATCATGCTTTAGATGTAAAGATAAGAATTTTCCACCCTAATGAATGCTCTTGCTCTTCCAGATCATGTTGCTACCGGGAGGATGACTAAGGAGAGCCTATACACTCGAGGAGCAACAGGCTCCTCCCACTCCTCAAGCTCCTCAAGATGAAAGGGCTACCCAAGTTAAGTTCCAAAATGCTATCACTATGTTGGCCCAAGCTATGACCAACTAATTAAATAAAGGGGCCCAAGCTTCTTATGCTCCTAATCAGGCCTTAAGGGTGAGGAACTTCACAAGGATGAACCATCTGGAGTTTCATGGGTCTAAGGTGGAGGAAGATCCCCAAGAATTTATCGATGAGGTGTATAAGGTGCTAGCTATTATAATGGTAAATTCAAAAGAGAAGGTGGAACAAGCGGCCTATCAACTTAAAGGCATGGCTCAACTGTGGTTTGCTCAATGGAAGTTGGAGAGTAGAAAAGATAACGTTATTCCTTGGGAGGACTTTAAAGCCGCCTTCCTCAATCGGTTCTTCCCTATTAAGTTAATATCGCCTAAGATGATGGAGTTTATAAACCTCAAGAAAGGTTCCATGAGTGTGAGAAAATATTCCCTCAAGTTCAATAAGCTTTCTAAGTATGTTCCATATTTGGTTGCTGACCCTAGAGCAAGAATGAACAAGTTTTTATCGGAGGTGTCTGACTTGGTAAATAAAGAGTGTCATACCACCATGCTTGTAAGTGATATGGATTTGTCTTAGCTCATGATGTATGCCAAGCAACATGATGAGGAAAAGCTTAGAAGAGAAAAAGTGGAGAGTCCAAGAGGGCTCGGTTTAAGGGTAGTTTTCAAGGTTCTGAGGGTGATTCATTTCATCAAGATCACAAATTTCAAGGCCAAGGGTCCTTTAGTACACCAAACAAGAGATTTACTAATGAGGGGGTGCCTAACCCAAGGTTGCAAGTTTGGAATAGTGGGATGACTAATCCTAGGTGCCAAAAGTGCGGGAGGAATCATAGTGGTAAATGCTTGAAGGATTCAAATGCATGTTATGGGTGTGGGAGAGTGGGTCATAAGCTCATTGGTTGCCCTTATGTTCAAAACAAGGGCAAGTATGGTCGTCCTCAAGGGCGAGGTGGTCATGTTGATCAAAGGGCCCAAGGTGGCCAACAAGGGGTGCTCCACGTCATAACCAGTTCTATTTGCTCCAAGAAAGGCAAGGAGTAGATGAGGTGCCCAATGTTGTTACCAGTATGTTAAAGGTTTTTGATTATGATGTTTATGCATTGATAGATTCGGGTGCCAGTCTTTCTTTCATTACTCCTTTTGTTGCCAAAAAGCTTCATTTGTGTCCTGAATTATTGTGTGAACCTTATGAGGTGTCTACCCCCATTTGTGAGTCCATTTTATTTAAAAGAGTCTATAGAAATTGTCCCATATTCATATTGCATAATATCTTACCTTATGATTTCGTTGAACTTGAAATGGTGGATTTTGATATTATTCTTGGGATGGATTGGTTACATGCACATTATGCTTCCATTGATTGTAGGACTCATAAGGTGAGATTTCAATTCCCTCATAACCCCATTCTTGAGTGTCAAAGTTGTGATGTGGTGGTCAAGGGTAGATTCATTTCTTGTCTTAACGCTCAAAAATTGATTTCTAAGGGTTGAATCTACCATCTTGTAAGGGTTAGGGATGTTGAGTCTAAAGTCCTTTCCATTGAGTCAATTCCAGTGGTCAATGAGTTTATTGATGTCTTTCTCAATGAGCTTCCTGGTGTTCCTCCCGAAAGGGAAATAGACTTTGGTATAGACCTCCTTCCCGATACACAACCTATTTCTATTCTCCCTTACTATATGGCCCCAATGGAATTGAAGGAGATGAAGGATCAATTGAGAGGTTTGTTGGAGAAGGGTTTCATAAGGCCTAGTAAGTCACCTTGGAGTGTACCGATGTTGTTTGTGAAGAAGAAGAGGATCAATTGAGGAATTTGTTGGAGAAGGGTTTCATAAGGCCTAGCAAGTCACCTTGGAGTGCACCGGTGTTGTTTTTAAAGAAAACAATGGTTCCCTTAGAATGTACATTGATTACCGACAACTCAATATAGTCACTATAAAGAACAAGTACCCTCTACCAAGGATTGATGACCTCTTTGATCAACTACAAGGGGCTAGTAAATTTTCTAAGATTAATCATCAGTCTGGATACCACCAAGTGACAGTGAGGAAATGTGATATTCCCAAAATGGCTTTTTGGACTAGGTATGAGTACTTTGAGTTTGTAGTAATGTCTTTTGGTTGACTAAAGCTGTAATGACCCCAAAAAGGTGCCCCAAAACGTGCCTCAAAATGCCCAAAATTTTGATTTCCATATATCTTAAAATCCATTTGTTATTTCAAAAATCTGACTTCATATTTGTGATCAGGGGGTCAAAATTAGGTGAAAATGGTCTAACCCCAATTTAAGAGCAAAATATTAGCAATTATAAATTTTTAAGTAACGAATTTCAGTGAGGTTTACGCGTTCCCTCCGTGATGCGCCAAGGGTAAGCTTCAATGTAATTCCTCGCGACGCGGAGAGTTGTATTTTGCCTGACAGTCCTTTCCTGAGCTGCCCAAAATATTCTAAGTGTTGGACCCAAGTTTCCCAAAAGTGTATTTGTCTATACTTAGCCAAATTTCACCATTATATCATCCTAAACATTTCCAACACTCCCCAAAACTCATAGCCATTTTTTCACTCCAAAATTCAAGACTCAAAACCCTCATCCGGAACTAAGGATTTTCTTCAACCTTTAAGCCTCCATTTTCAACTTCACGAAGAACTGCTTCAAAGCTAAGGTAAGTGGTGTTGAACCATTGGGTCCTTCTACCATGGTGCCTAAGCCTTCTTTTTACTAATATTGCATGATTTAAAGTTGATTTTATATGTGTGTCTTGTATAATGAGAAATTTACTGTACAGTAATTTTAGTTCATGAAAGTATGGTTGTTTTAGCATGTTTTGAGCTTTAGATCCAAGATCTAATGTTGGATTTTGATGGGGAGTTTTGATGTGAATGTCTTGGGGGTGTTACAAGGTGTTGATTGGTGATTTTACTACAAATTTTCTTGCATGATTTCATCTCTAAATTGCATGATCTTTAATCCCCATTACACACCTCAAGGTGCTTGATAAAATGTCTGGCTAGGGTTTCTTGAGGAAATAAAGGCCCAAAGCATAAGATAAGATATGAATGATGTTATGATTATGAAATGAGCTTATGAATATGACTACACCTATATGAAATGTTGTACTAGAGCATATGATAAATCCTATATAAAGTGTTGCATTAGACCATACCCAATTCGGGGGGAGCCCGGGTAACCATGTTGGGGGTTTATACTCATCAATCATGTAAGAGGTTTATATTTCGTCACCATGTTGGTAAGGTATGATTACCATAAACCATGTGAGGGCTTTATACCATACAATGACTAACGGGTTTATACCTTCAACAACTAGCTTGGTCTCTTCTTCACATATGATATCCTATATGAGTATAAATTAATTAAGCGTGTTTTGCTTATGCATTAATCATACATCCATATTGTTATACTATGCCTATTGTCTAATGTATGCATTTTGAGTATGAAGTCTATCTATTGTTGCATTGCATCCCACATACTTAGTACATTCCAATGTACTAACACATACTCTCGCCTACATGATATCACCATGCAGGGACCTGTGTTCAAGTTGATCATCCTTCTCCTACACGTGGCTAGTCGATGCTATTCTAAGATTATTTGTGGGTCCTCCATTTTGGGGACCTTAGTCTATGATTGCTATTATCTATGTGTTAAAGACACTTTGTTATGTTGTATTTTGACTATGAGGGTGAGCCCTATCACTTTGTCTTGGCCTCCGCTCCATCTATGTTTTCATAGGCGTTTGTTGGACAAGTTATGTATCTATGCTATGACCTATGACTCCTTGGCCCTTATTGATGTTGTTTTGTAAGATATCCCTTAGCCCCCTAATCATATTTTATATCTTTTTACATTCTTTCGCAACCAATGATATGTAATGATAAGTTGAGAGGCTTGATAGGAGTTCCTTCGGGTTCTCCCATTCATCGTGTCACCTCTAGGTCTTAGGCATGGTTCGTGACAAAATTGGTATCAGAGCACCTAGTATATTGATCCTTAGAGTCCAACACACTGTGTCGATTAGAGTCCTATTCATGGTTGTCAAGCGCGCCATGACTATGAATAAGAGGCTATGAGGTGTTTTAGGAAATGTTTCCCTTCTTCATGTTCTATGTCGTGCTATAGAGTTGTAGTGAGTTTTCCCCCCTAACAATTATTCTTTTCTATGTTAGATCATGTCAAACACTAGAGGAAGATGGGCCCAAACTCCCAAGGAGCAACCTAACAATGGTGAGCTCCGAGATGCTCTTACTATGCTTGCCCAAGTACTGGCCAACCAATTCCAACAAGTGGCCCAAGACCCTCAAGTTAACACCTTAGGAGCTAGGGTAAGAGACTTTATAAGGATGAATCCTTCGATTTTCCATGGGTCAAAGGTGGATGAAGATCCACAAAAGTTCATTAATGAGGTCTATACAATCTTGAATATCATGGGTGTTGGACCAAATGAAAAGGTGGAGCTGGTAGCATACCAACTCAAAGGGGTAGCCCAAATTTGGTATGAGCAATGGAAGGGTGAGAAGGGGGTTGGTAATGTGGGGCTTTGGGAGGTGTTCAAATTGGCCTTCCTTAATCAGTTTTTCCCTCTTGAGCTTAGGGAGGAAAAGTTGGTAGAGTTTATGAACTTGAAATAAGGTGCCATAAGTGTGAGGGAGCATGCTCTCAAGTTTAATTAACTTTCAATGTATGCTCCTCACTTGGTGGCCGATCCTAGGTCAAGGATAGATATGTTTGTTGTGGGTCTCTCCGACTTAGTAAGTGAAGAATGTTGGTCCACCATGCTAATTAGTGTCATGGACTTGTCTTAGTTGATGACCTATGTTGAGCAAATGGAGGAGGAGAAAATCAGGAAGAGAAGGGGCACACTGCCAAGAGGACCCGATTTGAAGGTAAATTCCAAAAGGGTGCTAAATTTCATCAAGGCCAAGGGCCTCCTCATGCTACTAATAGGGGGCTTGCCAATGACTTCCCTAGACCTCAAGGTGTTTGTGGGATGGCTCCTATTAATGTGGGTCCTAGATGTGGAAAGGGTTGAAATAGCCCGTGTTTGAAGGGTTCTAATGCATGCTATGAATGTGGGGAGCTTGGTCACAAGAAGGTAGATTATCTAAGAAGCCATGGCAAGGTCTAGGGTGCTAATGCCGTACTATTGAGGAGAGGTGGTCCTCAAGGAGGTGCCCCAAGACAAAATCGATTTTATGCTCTACATGGGAGGCAAGGGTTTGATGAAGTCCCCGATGTTGTTATCAGTATGTTGAAAATCTTTGTCTTTGATGTGTATGCTTTGAGTGATCCAGGTGCCGCTCTTTTCTTTGTTACTCCTCTTGTTGCTAAAAGGTTCCTTGTTATCCCCAAGTTATTGCATGAGTCATATGAAGTGTGTACTCATATTGGTGCCTCTATTGTTGCTAGGAAAGTTTATAGGAGTTGTCCTATTTACATTTTGCATAAGTTGTTGCATTGTGATCTTGTTAAATTAGACATGGTAGATTTTGATGTCATACTTGGGATGGATTGGTTGCATGCCTATGATGCATCTATTGATTGTAGAACTCATAGGGTCAAGTTTCAATTTCCTAAAGAACCCATCCTTGAGCGGAAAAGTCAAGATTTGGTGGTCAAGCATAGATTCATTTCATTCACTAAAACCTATAAGTTGTTTTTAGAGGTTATTTGTATCATCTAAAGATGTGAAGTCCAAAGTCCCTTCCATTGAGCCGGTCCCCATTGTAAATGAGTTTCTTAATGTCTTCCTGAATTATGTTCTCGGTGTCCCTCCCCAAAGGGAGATAGACTTTGGCATAGATCTTCTTCCCGACACTTAACCTATCTCTTTTCCCCTTACCATATGACCCCATTGGAGTTAAAGGAGTTAAAAGAGCAATTGAAAGACTTGTTGGAAAAGGGATTTATTAGACCTAGTCAATCACCTTGGGGTGCTCCGATGTTGTTTGTGAAAAAGAAAGGTGGGTCACTTAGAATGTTCATTGATTACCAACAACTCAATAGTGTCACTATAAAGAAAAGATATCCTCTTCTGAGAATTGATGATCTGTTTGACCAATTGCAAGGGGCTAGCTTCTTCTCTAAGATTGATCTTCGATCCGGGAACCATCAAGTGAGAGTGAGGGAGTGTGATATTCCCAAGACGGCTTTCCAGACTAGATACAGGCATTATGTGTTTTTTGTGATTTTTTTGGGTTGACTAATGCGTTGGCCATCTTCATGGACATAATGAATAAGGTCTTCAAACCTTACCTTGATTCCTTGGTTTTGGTCTTCATTGATGATATTTTGATCTATTCATATAGTAGGGAGGAGCATATGGGCCATTTGAGGGTTGTGTTGCAAAGGTTGAGGGAGGAAAGATTATATGCTAAATATGATAAGTGTGAATTTTTGTTGAAGGAGGTTGCATTCTTGGATAATATGGTGTCGAAGATAGTATAAAATTGGATCCTAAGAAGACCGATGTGATTAGGAATCGGCCTAGACCATTGACCCTGTCACAAATTAAGATTTTCTTGGGTCTTGTGGGTTACTATAGAAGATTTGTGAATGGGTTCTCCTCTATTGCTTCCCCTATGACCAAATTGACTCAAAAAAAGGTTAAGTTTGAGTGGACCAATGAATGTGAGAGGAGTTTCCAAACATTGAAAGATAGACTTGTGTCCGCTCCTATATTGTAACTACTTAATGGGCTTAAAATAGTTTAATGTGGCCCACAATTCTTCTTATTCTATCCACCCCAATTCCACAAAAATATATAGAGACTTGAGGGATTTGTGGTGTATTGTTATGCTTCCTCGGTTGGTTTGGGTTGTGTGTTGATGCAAAATGGTAAGGTCATAGCCTATGCTTCTAGGCAACTCAAAGTGCATGAAAGGAACTACCCTGCCCATGATATTGAATTAGCCACCATGGTGTTTGCATTAAAGATTTGGCATCATTATTTGTATGAGGTTTATGTTAAAGTCTTCACCGATCATAAAAGCCTACAATATGTCATCACATAAAAAGATCTCAACTTGAGACAAAGAAGGTGGCTAGAACTTCTCAAAGATTATGGCATGAGTGTGCATTATCATCCGAGTAAGGCAAATGTCTTGGCGAATGCTTTGAGTTGGGTGTCTATGGGTAGCCTAGCTCATATGGATGGTGGTAATAGGGAGATGGTTAGGGAGGTTCATAGATTGTCTAGATTAGGGGTTAGGTTGGAAGAGGTAGGTGATAATGGTGTTGTGGTTATTGATGGGTGTAAGTCTTCCTTGGTTGATGAGGTGATACCAAAACAAGATCTTGACTATTCTGTGGTTGTTGTTGATGGGTCTAAGTCTTCATTGGTTGATGAGGTGATAGCAAAACAAGACCTTGACTCCTCATTGCTTGAATTGATGGCCTTGGTGAAAGAGGGCAAAGTAGAGGTTTTCTCCCAAGGGGGAGATGGTGCCCTCAGGTACCAAGGTAGGTTGTGTGTGCCTTGTCTTAATGGTTTGAGGGAGAGAATTCTTAATGAGGCCCATAATTCTTCTTATTCTATTCACCCCGATTCCACCAAAATGTATAGTGACTTGAGGGATGTATATTAGTGGGGAGTCATGATGAGGGACATTGCTAAATTTGTTTTTGGTTGCCATAGTTGTCAATAAGTCAAAGAAAAACATCAAAGGCCGGGTGGCCTAACACAAGACATAGAGATTCCCACTTGGAAGTGGGAGGTGATTAATATGGATTTTATGATCGGATTGCCCAAGACTAGAGAAGGTTTTGATTCTATATGGGTAGTGGTTGATAGGATGACAAAATTGGCTCATTTTCTATCAGTTAAGACTACATATGGGAATAAAGAGTATGCAAGTTGTACATCCATAAGTTAGTGAGGTTACATGGGGTTCCTTTATCCATTATATTCGATCGTGGTGCATAATTTACTTCACACTTTTAGAGGTCTTTTCAAAGGGGTCTTGGTACCAATGTTCACCTTAGTATGACCATCCACCCTCAAATGGATGACCAAGCCAAAAGGATAATTCAAACACTTTAGGATATGCTTAGGGATTGCGTCTTGGAGCTTAAAGGTTTTTAGGATAACCATATTCCATTGATTGAGTTTGTCTACGATAATAGCTATCATGGTTCCTTTTGAGGCTCTTTATGAGAGGCATTTTAGATCACTGGTGGGTTGGTTTGAGGTTGTAGAGGTGGATTTATTTTGGCCAGATCTGGTTATGGATGCTCTTGAGAAGGTTAAGATGATTAAGGAAAGGTTGAGGATAGCCCAAAGTCATCAAAAATCTTATGTCGATGTAAGAAGGAAAGACCTAGAATTCCAAGTGCGTGATTGGGTTTATTTGAAGGTTTCTGCAATGATAGGTCTGGCCCAATTTGGTATGACAGGGAAGTTGAGTCCAAGGTGTGTTAGTCCTTATGAGGTAATAGAGAGGGTTGGCAAGGTAGCTTATGAGTTGAAGTTACCTAGAGAAATGAATTTTGTTCACCCGGTGTTCCATGTCTCTATGTTGAGAAAATGTGTTGGTGATCCTAATGCCATTGTGCCTCTTGACATTGTGGGTATTGTTGAGGATAACTTAACTTATATGGAGGTTTCGGTTCAGATCTTGGATAGGCAAGTAAAGAAATTAAGGAACAATGAGGTGGCATCTGTTAAGGTCCTTTAGAGAAACCAACAAGTCAAAAGTGCTACATGGGAGGCTGAAGTTAACATAAAAAGCGGCATCCTGATCTTTTCCACTCCACTCAAGCCTAAGGTACTAATCCTAAGTCCCACAGTGATCTCAAGTCTTACATTTCAGCCCCTATGTGATTCATATGCATTCATGTTTAAGTTAGTAAACTTATGATGATTTTATAGTTATGTTGAGAATTTAAAAATGGTGTTTTACATGTTAAGTTGCATACGTGTTGGGGCTGATTTTTTCATAATCACTCTTGTCTTGTATGTCTCTTTTACATTCGAGGACGAATGTTTCCATGGGGGAGATATTGTAATGACCCCAAAAAATGCCTCGGAATGCCCAAAATTTTGATTTCCATGTATCTTAAAATTCCTTTGTTATTTCAAAAATCTGACTTCATATTTGTGATCAAGGGGTAAAAATTAGATGAAAAAGGGTCTAACCCCGATTTAAGAGTGAAAGATTAGCAATTATGAAATTCTATAAATGAAATTTCTAGAGGGGTTTTTGTGTCTCCTCCGCGATGCGCCTCTGCTTCTAACCCCGATTTAAGAGCGAAAGATTAGCAGGTATAAATTTTTAAGTGATGAATTTTAGTGAGGTTTACGCGTTCCCTCTGCGACGTGCCAAGGGCTTCAGTATAATTCCTTCTTGCCGCCCTCTCTGCGATGCGAAGAGGTGTATTTTGCTTGGTAGTGTTTTTTAAATGGCTGAAAATATTCTAAGTGTTGGGCCCAAGTTTCTCATATGTGTTTTTATCTATAGTTAACCAAATTTCACCCTTATATTATCCTAAACATTTCCAGTACTCCCCAAAACACTTAGCCATATTTTCACTCCTAAATTCAAGACTCAAAACTCTCATTCGGAAATAAGGATTTTCTTCAAGCTTCAAGCCTCCATTTTCAACTTCACCAAGAAATTCTCCAAACCTAAGGTATGTGGTGTTGAACCATTGGGTCCTTCCATCCATTGTGCCTAAGCCTCCTTTTTGCTAATATTGCATGATTTAAAGTTGATTTTACATGTAGGTCTTGTATATTGAGAAATTTATTGCATAGTGATTTTAGTCCATGAAAGTATGGTTGTTTTAGCATGTTTTAAGCTTTAAATATTGGATCTAATGTTGGAATTGATGAGGGATTTTGATGTGAATATCTTGGGGGTGTTGCAAGTTGTTGACTGATAGTTTTATTATAGATTTTCTTGCATGATTGTATCTCCAAATTGCATGATCTTTTACCCCTATTACACACCCTCAAGGTGTTTGATAAAATGTCTGGTTAGGGTTTATTGAGGAAATGAAGGCCCAAAATATGAGATATGATATGAATGATATTATGATAATGAAATGAGCTTATGTATATGAATATTCCTATATGAAGTGTTGTACTAGAGCATATGATAAATCCTATATAATGTGTTTCATTAGACCATACCTGATCTGGGGGGACAAGAGCTCGAGTAACCATGTTGGGGGGTTTATACTCATCAACCATGCGAGGGATTTATACTTTGTCACCGTGTTGGTAAGGTTTGATTACCATCAACCATTTCAGGGGTTTATACCGCACAACCACCAAGGGGTTTATACCTTGAACAGCTAGCTTGGTTTCTTCTTCACATATGATATCCTATATGAGCATGAATTACATAAGCATGTTTTACTTATGCACTGATCATACATTCCATATTGTTATACTATGCCTATTGTCTAATGTATGCATTTTGAGTGTGATGTCTATCTATTATTCCATTGCACTCCACATACTTAGTATATTCAAATGTACTAACTCATACTCTCGCCTACATGATATCACCATGTAGGGGATGGTGCTCAAGTTGATCATCCTCCTCCTCCATGTAGCTAGTCGGCGCTATTTCAAGCTTGTTGGTGGGTCCTCCATTTTGGGGACCTTAGTCTATGATTGTTATTATCTATGTATTAGACACTTCCTTCTGTTGTATTTGGACTATGAGGGTGAGCCTGGTTACTTTGTCTTGGCCCAGCTCCATCTATATATTTAGAGGTGTTTCCTAGATAAGTTATGTATCTATGCTATGAGCTATGACTCCTTAGCCCTTATTGATGTTGTTTTGCAGGCTATCCGTTAGCCCTTTTACCTCTTAATCTTATTTTATTTCTTTTTACATGCTTCTGCAACTAATAATGTGTAATGATAGGTTGAGAGGCTTGTTTGGGGTTCCTTTGGGTTTCCCATTCGTCGTGTCATGTCTAGGCCCTAGGCTTGGGTCGTGACCAATACGCCGACTATATTTATGGATTTCATGAATAGGGTCTTTAAACCCTACCTTGATATATTTGTGGTGGTTTTTATTGATGATATATTGATTTATTGCCGGAGTAAAGAAAAATATGTGGACCATTTGAGGTTGGTACATATTTTGAGGGATGAGAGGTTGTATGCTAAATATGAAAAGTGTGAGTTTTGGTTGAAGGAGGTTGCAGTTTTAAGGCATGTGGTGTTGGATGATGGCATTAAGGTTGATCCTAGGAAGACGGAGGTGATAATGAATTGGCATAGACCCTTACCTCCATTGGATATTAAGAGTTTCTTAGGTATAGCGGGTTACTACTGGAGGTTTGTGAATGACTTCTCTTCTATTATTTCCCATATGACAAAGTTAACCCAAAAGAAGGCAAAATTCATTTAGACTAATGAATGTGAAAAGAGTTTTCAAACCTTGAAAGATAAGCTTATCTCTGCTCCTATCTTGGCTCTACCGGAAGGGTTAGAAGTATTTGTGGTTTATTGTGATGCCTCAAGAATTGGTTTAGGGTGTTTTTGATGAAAAATGGCAAAGTTATAGCTTATACCTCTAGGAAACTTAAGGTGCATGAGCGACATTATCCCACTCGTGATCTTGAATTGGCTGCCCTGGTGTTTTCTTTGAAAATTTGGCATCACTATTTGTATAGGGTTCATGTTGATGTGTTTATCGACCATAAGAGTCTCCAATATATGTTCACACAAAAAGATGTTAACTTGAGACAAAGAAGATGGTTACAACTCCTTAAGGATTATGACATGAGCGTGCACTATTATCGCAGCAAAGGTAATGTTATGGCCGATGCTCTAAGTAGAGTGTTCATAAGTAGCATAACTCATATTGATGTTGGTAATAAAGAGATGGCCAGAAAAGTTCACCGGTTAGCTGGGTTGGGGGTTAGGTAGAATAAAGTTGCAAATGGTAGTGTAGTGGTTGCTGATGGTTCTAAATCTTCTTTGATTGAGGATGTCAAGTCTAAACAAGACTTTTATCCCACCTTGCTTGAATTGAAGGCCTTGTTAAAGGATGGTAAAGTGGAGGTTTTCTCCCAAGGCCCTTCGGTACCAAGGTAGGTTCTGTGTGCCTAATGATGATGACTTGAGGGAGTAGATTTTGAGAGAGGCCCATAATTCATCTTATTCTATTCACTTCGATTCCACAAAGATGTCTAGAGACTTGAGGGAGGTGTATTCGTGAGGTGGTATGAAGAGGGCTATTGTTAAGTTTGTAGCTGGTCCCCCCTAATTTGACCCCCTGAATAAGAATATAAAGTTAGATTTTCTATATCATGGCACAGATTTTGAGATATATGGAAATTACAATTTAGGACACTTTCGAGGCACATTTTTGAGCACTTTTTGGGGTAATTCTAGCCCAAGACATAGAAATTCCTACTTGAAAGTGGGAAGAGATCAACATGTATTTTGTGGTTGGGTTTCCAAAGACTAGGAAACACTTTGATTCTATTTGGGTTATTGTGGATAGAATTACAAAATTGGCTCACTTTTCACTGATTAGAACAACCTACGGTGCCAAAGATTATGCCAACTTATATATTCATGAGTTAGTTAGATTGCATGGGCTGCCTTGTCTATCATTTTGTATCATAGTGCTCAATTCACTTCTCATTTATGGAGATCCTTCCAAAAAGGTCTTGGTACCAAGGTCAAGCTTAGCATGGTTTTTCATCCATAAATGGATGGCCAAGCCGAAAGGACTATCCAAACTCTTGGGATATTCTTAAGGCTTGTGTGTTGGAGTTTAAGGGTAATTGAGATGAATATCATCCACTTATTGAGTTTGCTTACAACAATAGCTACCACTCTAGTATTGGCATGGCTCCCTTTGAAGGTCTATATGGTAGGTGTTGTAGATCCCCGGTTGGGTAGTTTGATGTGGGGGAGATGGCCTTGTTAGGCCTAGGTTACTAAAGGAGAGGTTAATAAATAGTTGCAAAGACCTTACCTTCATGTACAACTCATTATGATACATTACCTAATGTGTACTTAAAGGGGTCATGAACAATGTTGCAAGTGTTACCCCATGTACGACTTAATATCATGTACAATCTGCTACCTACTAGATAAGGTCATGACTCATGCTATACTCTATACCATCTACTACAAGGTATTTTGATGAGCCATTCATATCACAATAGTACATGGGACAAACTATGCAAGTATGATTACTCTCAAGATGCTACACCTAAGCATTTATTATACATGTCTATTGCCTATGATTATGCATCTTGATTATTATTCTTATGATTCTTATTCCATTGCACTCCGCATACTTAGTACATTCCAAGTACTAACGCATACTTTATGCCTATATGATGTCAACATGTAGGGATCGGACCTCCTATCGATCATCCTCTTCCACGTGACTAGTCAGACTATTCAAAGCTAGATCTTGGTACGTCCTCATATTCGGGGACGATATCTATTTTTTTCATCTTATGTTGAGACTTCTTATTTTTGATAAACACTTAATATTATGAGGGTGAGCTGGGAAGTGTCTTGGCCCCCTACATTCTAAATTAGAGGTGTTGTTGGATACTTTCATTTGTATATGCTACGACCTTGACTCATTCAACGTGTCACATCTAAGCCCTAGGTTTGGTCGTGATAACCATAAATGAAGATGCAAGCTTTTATGGATGTCACCCTCTTGGACGCACAAACAACTTAGTTGTCTGATCATTCAGTTTATACACATTGTTTTTCTGGCTTTATCATGGAATGTTATAGTTCCATTCACTACATCCCTTAAAAGTCAGATTTCATGTACCAAGGTACCAAAGGTTTTATGACATGTCCCATTAATAAATATAAGAAAAACTATGACCAAAAGGAGCAAAAGGTTCTTTCTCCACTTCGTCTTTCAAATTGAACTATAGGGTACAAAAATAAATAGTAGAAATAACTACTGCAAAATCAACTCTAGTTTGCAGATTCAAAGACCTCCTCTAGGTATGCTGCAATGTAATATGTCATAGCTACTCATAGACTTAGCATGCTGTGCTGTTCTATTTGAAATTTGAATGATTGAGAATAAAATCGATAGATTTTAAAGTGGATGAGTTTAAGACTCATATATATTCCCTGATCATAGAAACATTAATTTTAAGTTAAACATAATAAAAATTCCCTTATCACTATTTTGACTTGTTATAGCAGGTTACATAACTTACTTTACACACTCAAAAAATAAACTTGGATTGGCATACCATGAAAATTTTTTCACTAGAATTGAGAGCATTGATTATCATTTTCCTCTTAATGGGTCCAGAAATTTGCACCCTCTGATCGCCCACTGCCTAT
>DF364217.1:1677-25757 GCA_000787875.1 Solanum virginianum | reverse complement strand
ATTGGAACAAAATATATTTATTTTTTCTATCTTAAGAAGGAAATAAAATTTATTGGATTATTAGAAAGGTAGAAGTAATATATATTACATTCTCATATTTTTCTAAATAATAAAATTAAACATTTGAGTTATAAAATTAGCAGAAAGGTGATTTTTATGGTTAAAAAATATTTTTAAAATTGTATTAAAAAAGATAACTTGATTTTAAATAGCAAAGGCTAAAAATAGGGTTGATAAAAAATAGAACGAAAACTGAATAATTATTGGGGTCCACAGTATATATGAATGAAGTTGATAATGAATAATAAATGTATAACGGACAATAAGGTTAAAATGATACAAAAAGGATAAGTTCACATATATTACACATGTTGAAAGACTATTGGTGAAGAAATAAGATAATACCACATGTATTACATGTGTTTAAAGACTAGTGGTCAAGAAATAAGATAATGTCAAGTATATAGTACAATTTATAATGCTAATTGTACAACTCTTCATAGTCATGTTCATCCTTCGATGGCTCTTCTATATATAATAACTAGATAGGCATGCCCGTGCTAAGCACGGGCCCAATATGTTGAATTTTGATACAACTTTTTCATTTGCAATAATTATTTTGACGTGTATACTTGCAGGACTAGTTCCCTCGGGAACACAAACTTTTTCTTTAATTGTTGTCTTTTTGATCTTTATAAATTTAGAAATTGGGTAAAGTATCATCGCTAGTGTGATTTCTAAATTTGTAATGTTTAACAAAAATTGATGTGAATAGGCAGCAAATATTTTTATAAATACTTAATATTTACCCTTGCATAATAAATATAATTACAAGTTTGATATTGATCGTCCTACCTTTCACATAATAAAATAATATAAAATAAATATATAATAGAAACAAAATATAGAAAGATGTTTCTATTTTCTGATAGTAGATTTTTGTTAGTGTGAAATTTAAATTTTTTTACCCTTGGTCGTCCTCTACTTCATCTTTCAGGAATCGAAATTAATCTATTTATTAAATTGATTAAATTATATAATAATTGTAAGGCATTGTTTGTTACTATATCAAAGATCAATATTTTAAATTTATTGCTCAAGTATATTTTAGAACCAAGAAACACAAACATGAAGTTTGGCATATAATATATCTTAATTGATAATAGAAAATTATTTGTATTCATAATGTTTATATATTTATTTTTATATAGAATAGTATCTACGCTACTAAAAAAAATTATTAAATTAGCTATTAACTTCATCATTACTGTATCGTTAGTTGGTAGTAGCTAATATAAATTCATCGCTAAATGAGATTAGTGACGAATTTTACTGTTCAACCACAAAAATTTATTTGTCGGAAGATTCAAACTTTTTAGTAGGTGTTAGTTACCAAGCACTTTTATCATTCACAACAATGTAATTAAAAGATAATGTATAGCTCAAATTATGAGCGTATTTTGAATTTTTCTGTTTAGAATTAAAGTTTCAATTCTTATTGTAAATTTTTTTATGTATTTAGTATATAGTTATATGTCAATTCATTTTTTGGCTTATATATATTAATTTTATTTTAGTATTTTTTTTCTTTTCATTGTTGGTTGATAATCTAAATTTTGAATGATAATTATGCATTTGTCATTTTTATCAATTTTTATTAGTATATGTTTAAATTTATTTTGCTTATGTAATTGGTAATAACTAATAGGTTACGTGTTCAAAATACATTCAATGTGATAGTTCACTTTCTATATTTAAAATAATTATTTAATTGACATTTTTTCACAAATATAACATTTGTGAAAACTCAAATTTTTCACAATATAATGTTTTTATGAGATTTATTAATATAATAAAAGAGATAACTTGTTAAAAAAATTTAGTTCATCATTCTTATTTAGACAATAAAAATAATATTATTACGCTAACTTGAAAAATAAAATTAGTAATCTACTATAACTAATTAATTTTGACTTGATTAATTTTAAAGTAAAATGATATTATAATGTAAATATACATAAATTGGATTAAAAATATTTTTCTTTTCTTTTTTAAATCAAACTTTGATTTGACAACTTCAAATTTAAATTAAAATTAATATCTAAACTAATATGTTCAAAATCAAATAAAGTAAACATGATAAGTATTTTAAAATGAATAACTACTCTTTTATGATCTATTAAACGTTTATAGTTTACTTTAAATGCAAATATTGCATCCTTTATTTGATTTGTAAAGCTACTTTTTACAATCTTTTAAATATTTTTTTTATTTTTCAATAAATTATTTGTATTCATAATATTTATTTATTTATTTTCATATAGAATAGTATCTACACTACTAAAAAAGTTATGAAATTAGCTATTAACTTCATCTTTACTGCATCGCTAGTTGGTAGTAGCTAATATAAATATATCGCTAAATGAGATTAGTGACGAATTTTACTGTTTGCCACAAAATTTATTTGTCGGAAAATTCAAACTTTTTAGTAGGTGTTAGTTATCAAGCACTTTTATCATTCACATCAATGTAATTAAAAGATAATGTATAGACTCATATTATGAGCGTATTTTGAATTTTTCTGTTTAGAATTAAAGTTTCAATTCTTTTTGTAAATTTTTTATGTATTTAATATATAGTTATATGTCAAATCATTTTTTGGCCTATATATATTTATTTTAGTTTAGTTTTTTTTTCTTTTCATTGTTGGTTGATAATCTAATTTTTAAATGATAATTATGCATTTGTCATTTTTGTCAATTTTTATTAGTATTCATTTAAACTTATTTTGCTTATGTAATTGGTAATAATTAATAAGTTACGTGTTCAAAATACGTTAAATGTGATAGTTCACTTTCTGTATTTAAAATAATTATTTAATTGATATTTTTTTACAAATATAACATTTGTGAAAATACAAATTTTCCACAATATAATATTTTTATGAGATTTATTAATATAATAAAAAAGATAACTTGTTTAAAAAAAATTAGTTAATCATTCTTATCTAGACAAAAGAACAATACTATTACGCTAACATGAAAAATTGTAACACCCCGTAAAATTTTTGAAATGCCCCTAAAACGAAATCATGCGCACAATGCATTTTTCAAAGCTCTAATTGGAAATATGAGACCGGATTCGCGATCAACGCGGAAATCGATTAGGAAAATGATCTGGACCTGATTAAGAGCAACCGGAGCGAAAAATAATTTTTGCTAATTCTTTCCAAAATAGTGTTGATCCGTACCCCTGGCGCGATGCGAAGGGGACGCGGAGACACACTTAACTTTTTTATTTTATTTTCGACGGAAATTAAACTTTACGGAAAATCGTAAAAATACACTGGTTTGCACTCCTGGCGCGATGCGGACTAGTGTACATAGTTTGAACCTTTTCTTTTAAATTTTGGGAAGGGTATTTTGGTCATTCCCAATCCATTTTTAAGTCTTAAACATGTTTTAGAGGTTGTTTATTAGCGATTGAGGATTCAAAACTCATATTTTTCTTAAGCCATGGCGCGACACGGACCAGTGTACATATTTTGAACCTTTTCTTTTAAATTCTGGGATGGGTATTTTGGTCATTCCCAACCCATTTTTAAGTCTTAAAACATGTTTTAGAGGCCATTTATTAGCGATTGAGGATTCAAAACTCATATTTTTTAAGTCTTACTATTTATATGCATTATTGTGTGATTGCATACCTAAATCACATGATTCCCCTTGTTTAATACTTTAAGAATGAACTTAGGGGTAATGTCTAAAGCCATGATTGTTTGAATGAGTAGATTTTTAAGGTTTGATTCCTGAGATGGGGGTATTGATGACTGAAACTGATTGAATTAGTGTTCTTATAGCCTTATGAGACTGAACCTTAGTTGTGAAAGAATAATCTTACTCTCTGAGTTGATAGATGATGAGATGAGCTGAGTGTTCTTACCCATAGGGGTTGAGTGATAGAAATCCTTGATGTATTGATAGACTTATAAGCATGTTGAGTCCTGGGAGGAGTATTAGCACCAAAATGGGTAAGAGTCTCTCTCGCACTCATTAACTACGTGGCCAGCATAGGAGAGGATTGGACTGTGAAACCAGATGTTTCCTTTGCCTCGTAGAGGGCTTGATGGACTTCTTTTGAGATCGCTGACAGACTCATCTCATACCCCAGCAAGGTACTGGATGGATGTGGCAAGTATATCTCTTTGTTGTAACATCACCAGTTTATAAGTGGTGGTTCTCGATTATAGAAACTCCCAGATAGGTTCCATGGTGATAGTACTCTAAAGTTGATGTGACTGTCTAATTTTTTGATGGATAGTGAGGTTAGAGTCCTTTTTCCTACTCTGAGTTGAGGATGAGTGATTGATGAGCTGATGATATTGTATATTGTTTAGTTTAGCCCATTTTACATACAATACATTCCACGTACTAATGCCCCTTTGGTGTTGCATCATTTTATGATGTAGATACCGTAGACAGAGGACTTCAGCAGGTCAATCATTGAGGTTCACAGATCCCGAGACAGAGACTTGGTAAATCCTTCTTTGGGTCGTGAGGACATCTTTAATTTTCCTTTATTTGAGTTATTTCATTTGACTGCAGTAGCCATAGCCTGTCATGGTACCCTCTTAGAGGTTAGCTATAGAGACTTCATATATATGGATAACTGATAGTTGATGTTGGGATTTGTGTTTTCCATTTCCCTAATATTATTGATTTACTCTTTTCTTCGTACTTCATATGATAGTGATTGTGATAGTTTTCAGCCCACTGATAGCCCCTTTTTGATTACTTAATATCTTTCGCAACATAAAATGACCGAACGAAGGCGACGAGACTATATGGTCCGCTTGAGGGCTAGCAATAGTCTCCAAGTGCCAGTTACGTCTAGGGTACCCTCCCCAGGCGTGACAAACTTGGTATCACAGCACAGAGTTCGAGTGTACTAGGGAGTCTACGAAGCTGTGTCTAGTAGAGTCTTGTTTATGGGTGTGTTGTGCACCACACTTATAAGCAAGAGTTATAGGACATTAGAAAGAGCTACCTTTCTTTCATGAATAGAGTTTAACTCTATGGAAATCTCATTTTAACTCGTGCATTATATGTTTACAGAAAATGCCCATCGAAGAGAACAGTCGCTCAAGGAGATACCGTAGCCCCAACTACTGAGAACACTCAACCTGAGGCCCCAAATCAGATGGAGGCAAGGAGACAGGGATGCCCTGCTAGGATTGCTGAGGTCCCAAGGCACCCCGTACTCAGCCCCAGCCAGCTCCTACTATCGACGTAGATTTAAGGGGAGCCATCACCATATTGACTCAATTAGTGGCCCCCCAGGGTAATAAGCAAGGTCCTCATGCTCCTAATTCTAGCTCAGAGGAGCCTTCAGCTACCACCAAACTTATGTACTTCTTGATGATGAACCTGCCAGTGTATACGGGATCGAAAGTAGAAGAGGACCCGTAGAACTTCATTGATGAGATGTATAAGGTTCTGAAGGAGATGCAAGCTGATGAGATCAAGAGAGTTGAGCTTGCCTCCTACCAGTTGAAGGATGTTGCTGATATGTGATACAATCAGTGGGAGGAGAGTAGAGGCGAGAATGTGAAGCCTGCAGCCAGGGAGGAGTTTGAGACCGCCTTCCTTGACCATGTCTTTCCTCAAGAGCTAAGGGAGGCGAAGGTGGATGAGTTCGTGAATCTAAAGCAGGGAGGGATGATAGTGAAAGAGTATAGCCTCAAGTTTATTAAGTTGTCAAGGTACGCTCCAGAGATGGTGCAATACATGAGGGCAAGGATGAGAAAGTTTGTGTTTGGTCTGGGCAGACATATGCAGAAAAAATGTAATGCAGTTTTACTTATTCCAGTCATGGACATCTCCAGAATTATAGTGTATGCCCAGCAGATAGAGGAGGATAAGAAGAAAGATAGAGAAGAGCAGGTGAACATAAAGGCAAAGTTAGTGGGATATGAGCCTAGCCCGCAGAGACAGAATATGGGTAACAAGTCCTACTTTCAGAGGAGATCATCCCATCCTGCACCATCTGTACCAAGTTCACCCATGTATCCAAATAGGTATGATCAAAAATCTCATGGGTATTAGAATTTCAGGCTCCGGGTGCTCAGTCTCAGGCCAGTGTGACCCAAGGTCAAGGCACGAGGGGAAAGCCACCGTATGGCAAGTGCAGTAAACTTTATTTGGGTGAGTGCCGTGTGGGAAGAGATATTTGCTACATGTGTTGAAAAGCTGGTCACTTTAGTTATGAATGCCAAAAGAGGAGACGAGGTGAGGGGAGCAGCAGACCACAGTCATCCGTAGTCCCTCCAGCAGGCAATCAGCAGAGGGGTACTACTACTGGTACAGGAGGCAAGATGAATTTCCTTTATGCTATGGGTAATCAACAGGATAAGGAGACTACACCAGATTTTTTCATAGGTACGCTTTGAGTCTTTACCTTTGATTGTTATGCATAACTTGATTCGGGTATCCCTTTTTCCTTTATAACCCCATATGCGGCTAGTAAGTTTGGGATTCTTCCAGAGCATTTGCTTGAACGTTTTACCATTTCTACTCCTAATGGTGAGTCTATCTTAGCTGAGAGAGTTTACAGGGATTGTATAGTGTCTATTTATCATAGAGACACCTTAGCTGACTTGGTAGAGTTAGAGATGGTTGATTTTGATGTAATAATGGGCATGGATTAGCTTCATGCCTGTTATGCTTCTATTGACTATAAAAGCTGGATTATTAAGTTCTAATTTTCTAATGAGCCTGTCTTAGAGTGGAAAGGTAGTTATGTTGCCTCTAAGGGCGAATTTATCTCTTATCTTAGAGCTAGAAAGTTGATCTCCAAGGGTCGTATTTACCACCTCGTGCGAGTTAAGTCTGAGAATGTTGAATCTTCTACTGTTGAGTCAGTCCCGATTGTGAATGAGTTTCCTGTGATGTTTCCTGATGATCTACCCGGAGTCCCTCCCGATAGGGAGATTGAATTTAGGATTGATGTCCTTCCCAAGACCAAACCCATCTTAATTCCACCTTATAGAATGGCCCTCGCAGAGTTGAAGGAATTGAAAAAAAATTGAAAGACTTGCTAGAGAAAGAGTTCATAAGGCCTAGTGTCTCACCTTGGGGTACTCCAGTCCTATTCGTGTGTAAGAAAGATGGGTCTCTCAGAATATGTATAGACTACCGACAGCTGACCAAGGTTATTATAAAGAACAAATATCCTCTTCCTAGGATAGATGATTTATTTGACCAACTTTAGGGTGCTACCTGTTTCTCTAAGATAGACCTCAAATTAGGTTACCATCAGTTGAAAGTGAGGGAAAATGATATCCCAAAGGCAACCTTTAGGACACGGTATGGCCAGTTTAAGTTCTTGGTCATGTCCTTCAGGTTGACAAATGAAACTGTAGCCTTCATGGATTTGATGAACAGGGTCTTCACACCATATCTTGATACATTCGTGATCATGTTTATTGACTACATTCTAGTATATTCAAAGGATGAGAAGGAGCATGCTAATCACCTTAGAGTGGTTTTGCAAATTCTCAAAGACCATAAGTTGTATACAAAATTCTCAAAGTGTGAGTTTTGGCTTAAGTCAGTGGCTTTCTTGGCCATGTTATTTTGGGAGATGGTATTCGGGTAGATACTCAGAAAAATGAAGCAATTAAGAACTAGCCAAGACCAACTTCTCCAACAGAAATAAAAAGCTTTTTGGGTTTGACAAGCTACTACTGCAGATTTGTTGAAGCCTTCTCTTCCTTGTCAGCACCATTGACTAAGTTGATTCAAAAGAAAGCCAAGTTTTAGTAATCCAAGGAATGTGAAAAGAGTTTCCAAGATCTGAAGACTAGATTGACTACAACCCCAATGTTGACTTTGCCTGACGGGATGGGAGACTTCGTGATATATTATGATGCATCAAGAGTTGGATAGGGTTGTGTGCTTATGTAGAGGGACGGTGATAGCTTATGCTTCCAGACAACTTAATATCCATGAGAAGAATTATCCAACTCAAAATCTCGAGTTGGCAGCAGTGGTGTTCACACTTAAGATTTGGCATCATTATTTGTATAGAGTGCTTGTGGACATGTTCACTGACCATAAGAGTTTGCAGTACATGTTCAGCCAGAAAGAGCTCAACCTGCGATAGAGGAGATAGTTGGAGTAGTTCAAGGATTATGATATGAGCATTCTCTACCATCCCAGGTAAGGCTAACATTGTTGCTAATGCTCTTAGAAGGATGTCTATAGGTAGCACTGCCCTGTAGAGGAAGGAAAGAGAGAACTATCTAAGGAAGTTCATAGATTGGCTTGATTGGAAGTACAACTCGAGGAAAACAATGAAGGCAGGGTCAATGTTCAGAATGGTTCTGCTTTATCCTTAGTATTGAAAATAAAAAAGAAGCAAGACCAAGACCCTGTCTTAGTCTAATTGAAAGAAATGGTTCACAAGCAGAAGGTAATGGTTTTCTCCAAAAAGGGAGAGGGGGTGTTGAGATACTAGGGCAGGTTGTGTGTGCTCGATATTAATGGTGTTCGAGATGGAATCATGGCTGAAGCTCATAGCTCCAGATATTCTATTCAACCCAATTCCACTAAGATGTACCACGACTTGAGAGAAGTCTATTGGTGGAATGGAATCAAGAAAGACATTGTTGAGTTTATCTCTAAGTGCTCCAATTGTCAACAGGTTAAGCTTGAACATCAAAGACCATGTGGGTTAGCTCAAAACTTTGAAATTCCTGAGTCAAAGTGGGAGGTGATCAACATGGATTTCATTACTGACTTACCAAGATCCAGAAAGCAGCACGATTCGATATGGGTGATTGTTGATTGGGTGATAAAATTAGCCCATGTTTTGGCAGTCAAGACAACTTAAACAACTGAGGAGTATACCCGACTATATATTCATGAGATTGTGAGGTTGCATGGGGTTCCCTTGTCCATCATCTCGGATAGAGAAACTCAATTCACCTCTCAATTTTGGAGGTCCTTTCAGAAGGGATTAGGTATGAAAGTACATCTTAGCACAGCTTTTCACCCTCAGATAGTTGGATAGGCAGAGTGTACTATTCAGACCTTGGAGGATGTTTTGAGAGCGTGTGTTATCAACTTCAAAGAAAATTGGGATGACCATCTACTATTGATTGAGTTTGCATACAATAGCAGCTACTATGCCAGCATTCAGATGGCCCCTTGTGAGGTTCTGTACGGGAGGAGATGTAGATCACCGATTGGCTAGCTTGAGATTGGTGAAGCTGGATTGATCGGACCTAACTTTGTCCACCAGTCCATGGAGAAGGTTAATGTCATCAGAGAGAGGTTGAAGACAGCACAGAGTCATCAAAAGTCTTACACAGACATGAGGAGAAGAGACTTGGAGTTTGAGGTGGATGATTAGGTTTACTTAAAGGTGTCACCCAAGAAGGGTGTCATGAGATTTGGTAAGAAGGGGAAGTTGAGTCCACATTATATTGGACCATACCAGATTGTCAGAAGGATTGGGAAGGTTGCTTATGAGCTAGACTTGCCTTTCAAGTTAGATCGAGTTCACCCAATGTTCCATGTGTCAATGTTAAAGAAGTGTTTGGGAGATCTGGCCTTAACAATTCCTGTTGAGAGTACGGAAGTGAAGGATAGTCTAACTTACGAAGAAATTCTAGTCCAGATCCTTGATTGACAAGTTTGTAAGTTGAGGAATAAAGAGATAGCCTCCGTTAAAGTCCTATGGAGGAATCAATTTGTTGAGGAAGCTACATGGGAAGCTGAGGAAGCGATGAAACTCAAATACCCACACCTATTTGTACAAAATGACAATGATGTTGAAGGTAAAGTCCCTACCCTTAACGCTATTAAAGTTCTATTCTTGAATTTGATGCATTGAAGTATAGTTCCCGAGTCTAAGACAGAGATAGATAGGTGATAAATAGTGGAGAGTTCGAGAGTTTCCGAGTGAGAAATGAGATACGTTTTGAGGTTACTCGTGTTTGTATTCAACTTTTACTCATCATTCTAGGATGAATGATCCTAAAGGGGAGATGAAGTAATACCTCATAAAATTACCAAAATGCCCCTAAAATGAAATCACGCGGACAACACATCTTCCAAAGGTTCGATTGGAAATCCGAGATTGTATTTGCGAGAAAAATTGAGTGAGAAAATGGTCTCGACCTGATTTAAGAGCAACTGGAGCAAAAAATATTTTTTGATAATTCTTTCCAAAACAGTGTTGATTCGCGCCCTTGGCGCGACGCGGAGAGGACGTGGAGACACACTTAATTATTTTTTTTGACATGAATTGATATTTATAAAAAAAATACAAAAATACATTGGTCCGCGCCCCTGGCGTGACGCGGACTAATGTACATATTTTGAGCCTTTTCTTTTAAATTTTAGGAAGGGTATTTTGGTCATTCCCAACTCATTTTTAAATTTTAAAACATGTTTAGAGGTCATTTATTAGCGATTGAGGGTTCAAAACCCATATTTTTCTTAAGCAAAGACATAAGTTATGAGAGGAGAAGAAGAAGAAGAAGAGTTGAGGGTTTCAAGCTTAGGTCCAAATTCTTATTGAGTGTTTGTACAATCTTTATCCCAGGTATGTAAAAGCTACCTAAAAAATGGATTTTTTCTTCCATGTGCCCTAATACATGTAGTAGGTTGACAATTGTTAGTTGATGGGTCTTGAGTAGTGATTTCTTGAAGAATTTCTTGAATATTATCTTTATTTCTTCAACATCATCTTTAATTCATATACATTATCTCAAATTAATGATCAACATACTTATATTTACTATTTATATGCATTATTGTGTTATTGCATACCTAAATTGCATGATTTCCCTTGTTTAATACTTCAAGAATGAACTTAGGGGTAATGTCTAGAGCCATGATTGTTTGAATGTGTAGATTGTTTGGGTCTGAGTCCTAAGATGGGGGTATTGATGACTGAAACTGATTAAATTAGTGTTCTTAGAGCCTAATGATAGAGTCTAAGTCCTGAGGTGAGGGTATTGATGACTGAAACTGATTAAATTAGTGTTCTTAGAGCCTAATGAGACTGAACCTTAGTTGTGAAAGAATAATCTTACTCTCTGAGTTGATAGATGATGAGGTGAGCTAAATGTTCTTTCCTGTAGGGGCTTAGTGATGGAAATCCTTGATGTATTGATAGACTTATTAGCATGTTGAGTCCTGGGAGAAGTATTAGCATCAAAATGGATAAAAGTGAGTCTTACTCGCACTTATTAACTATATGGCCAGCATAGGAAAGGATTAGACCGTGAAAGCGGATATTTTCTTTGTCCCGCAGAGGGCTTAACAGACTTCTTTTGGGATCTTCGACATACTCGTCCCATACCCCAGCAAGGTACTGGACTGATGTGGCAACGATATCTCTTAGTTATATCATCACCAGCTCATAGGTGGTGGTTGTCAGTTATAGAAACTCCCAGATAGGTTCCACGGTGATAGTACTCTGAAGTTGATGTGACCGTCTGATGTTTTGATAGATAGTGAAGTGATAGAGTCCTATTTCCTACTCTGAGTTGAGGATGAGCTGATGATATTGTATACAGTTTATTTTAGCTCATTTTACATATAGTACATCCTACGTACTAACAGTTTATTTTAGCTCATTTTACATACAGTTTGTGTTGCATCATTTTATGATGCAGCTACTGTAGACAGAGGATTTCAGCAGGCCAATAGTTAAGGTTCACAGATCTCGAGGTAGAGACTTGGTGAGTCCTCCCTTTCTTCCGGAGGACATCTTTATCTTTCCTTTATTTGATTTATTTCATTTGACTGCGGTAGCCATGGCATGTTGTGGTACCCTCTTAGAGGTTAGCTATAGAGGCTTCATAGACATAGATAGCTGATAGTTGATGTTGGGATTTGCTTTTCCCATTTCCCTAATATTATTGAGTTGCTCTTTTCTTTGTACTCCATATGATAGTGATTGTTATAATTCTTAGCCCACTAATAGCCCCTTTTTAATTACTTAATATCTTTCGCAACATGAAATGACTGAACAAAGGTAATGAGACTAGGTGCTCCACTTGGGGGCTAGCAATAGTCTCCGAGTGCCAGTTACCCCTAGGGTACCCTCTCAGGGATAAAAATAAAATAAGTAATCTACTATAACTAATTAATTTTAACTTGATTAATTTTAAAGTAAAATAATATTATAATGTACATATACATAAATTGGATTAAAAATACTTTTCTTTTCTTTTTTTAATCAAACTTTGATTTGACAACTTCAAATTTAAATTAAACGTAATATCTAAACTAATATGTTTAAAATCAGATAAAGTGAACATGATAAGTATTTTTAAATTAAAAACTACTCTTTTATGATCTATTAAACATTTATAGTTTACATTAAATGCAAACATGTCATCCTTTATTTGATTTGTAAAGCTATAGTAACACCCGACAAAATTACCAAAATACCCCTAGAAAGGAACCATGCGTATAACACGTCTTTCCATGCTCCATTCTCAAATCTGGTCTCGGATTTGCGATCAGCATGAAAAATTGAGTAGCAACGTGGTAAAAACTCGATTTTAGAACAATCGAGTCAAAATATAATTTTTGCTAATTAATTTCGGACGGTGAGGGTCCACGCCCAGGGCACGACGTGCCTGGGACGCAGAACCACACTTGGTTTTTTTCATTTTTTTGAAGGAAGTTGGAATCTCAAAAAATTAACGAAACAACACATGTTCGCGCCCCTGGCGCGACGCGAACATGTGCAAAAAGGGGGAAAAGTTTTCTTTTAATGGGGAAGGGCATCTTGGACATTTTGCAACCAATCCTGAGTCTCAAAATATATTTATTAGTCGGTTTTCACCCAATTCATTCCTAAAAAATGCACTATACCTATTCTTTAACGTTAGAGAAGTTTCAAGAAATTCAACCGTAGACTCTAAAGCAAGGTTAGGACTTCAAGAAATCTTCCTCAATCTTTTCAAGAACTAATTCCTCAGGTATGTAAGTCTCTCCAAAAGTTATTTTATTAATATTTTAGTAACTTAAATACTAGTTTTTACCCAAGATTTTAATTACAAGTTGAGATTAAAGTTCCCTTTATTTCTTGCTAAGTTTATTAAAGTACTGTTCATGTATAAATTCTTGATAAGTATCATGACTCTTGTTTATTTTATTATTGAATTAAGATATTGAGACAAGATTTACAGTTATGGTTGAAATTATGAGAATCCTATGTCTATTTCATGAAAAGTTATAAAGTTTACAGTTTGAGTTAAGTCTAAGAAGTATTTAAAGTTTGTATTTTGTAAGATAGCTGAGTAATGTATATATGTTTTTTTTTTGAGATAACTGTAATGATACCATTTCGATCAAAGAAAAGAGACCAGTTGAGTAAGTTTAAGATAAGATAAAGTTGTGCTAAGTCCCAAAATATTAAGAAGGCATTTTGAGAAGTCTTACTCTTGAAGTTATGAGCATTATAAAAGTTATTTTGGGAGTAGTATTGAGTACCGATATGAGTGAGAGTAATCATAACTTGAACTAATAAACTATGTAGCTAGTGTAGGATAGGATTGTACCAGAAGACAATTCCTCACTTGCTACTGAGATGGCCCAGTTTGGGGATGGATCCACTCCCTAGTTTTTCATCCCCTACCCCAGCAAAGTACGAGATAGCTCTGGTAGCGTGAGTAAGATGCTGTGTCACCACAAAGCTCATAGTGGTGATTGTCAGTTAGAGAAACTCCCTAAGTTAAAGCAAGTTAAGTTTTACATATGAATTTTCAGCATGTTTATTTTCAGCATATATGGTATTTATTATATGTTATTTATTTTGAGATATGATTCACTTACTTTGGAAATATTGACTTACCTTGAGTTCCTGTTTTGGCCATTTACATACCGTACATTTCACGTACTGATGTCCTTAGGACCTGCATCATTTAATGATGCAGTCGCAGGTGACAGAATCTCTCAGCAGCCACTTTGTTGAGGATCAGACACCTACCCAGCTATTGTTAAGGCCTCTTCTCAGTCTGAGGCTTGGAGTTATCTATGTTTTTTTTACTTTCAGTATTTTATTTAGTTGTGGCTACTTTAGGGCCTGTCCCAGTAGTCATTCAGATTATTCTAGTTAGAGGTTCCATAAACTATGTTTCAAGTACTTCAGTTCTTGTTTATTTTAATTATTCTTGAGATATTTCTCATTTCAGTTTATTCAGACAGTTTGATAATCTAAGCTTGTTATTTTGAAGCCTTTCCATGATTATTTAAGTTTTTCGTTGAGTAAGTAGCCAGTCTAAGTGGTTCTTTTGGAACCAGAAATGACTTTGGATGTCAGCCACGCCTAGGGTGTGAAATCAGGGCGTGAGAAACTTGGTATCAAAGCACAAAGTTCAAGAGTCCTAAGGAGTCTATAGAACCATGTCTAGTAGAGTTTGTATTATGGGTGTGAAGTGCACCACATCTATAATAGGGAGGTTACAGGGCATTAGGAAGAGTAATTATCATTTGCTATTCCTCTCTTATACTTCAGAGTTTACCTCTATCAGTTCTCTTTTAACTCGTGCATTCGTTTTTTATTTTTTAGATCATGCCTCCATGTAGAGCCGACAGACCAATAAGGGACAGAGGGTGCCCAGCCAGGAGGAATGCAAACTAGCCTGGCCTAATTCCTGAGGGACCTAGAGGTCTAGCTCTGCCTGTCGAGCAGCCACAGCAAGTAAACATCTCTAATGCTGAGCTCCGCCAGGCCATCCAGACTTTGGCACAGGCGATCACTACTCAGGGAGGTCGCCAGAGAGATGGTAGGAATGATGGATTGGATACTGCCAGGGTTCAGGAGTTTCTGAGGATGAATCCACCTGAATTCACGAGGTCTAATGTGAAGAAGGATCCTGAGAACTTTACTGAGGAGCTCCAAAATATGTTTCAGGTCATGCACATATAAGATACTGAGCGGGTTGAGTTAGCTTCCTACTAGCTCAAGGGAGTAGCTAGACTCTGGTTTGATCAGTGAAAAGGAGACAGGGCAGAAGGGGCACCAGCTTTGAGTTGGGCAGTGTTTGAGGAGGACTTTCTGGGACAGTACTTCCTAGAGAGTTGAGGCAGGTTAAGGTGAGGGAATTTCTAAATTTAAGGTAAGCGAATATGAATGTATGAAAGTACAGCCTTAAGTTTACTCAGCTGTCCGGTTATGCTCCAACCATGATGGCAGACATGCATACTAGGATGGACCTGTTCATATTAGGACTCTCTCGGATGACTAAGAGAGAGGGTAGAAATATGATGTTGATTGGGGATATCGATATGGCTTGTTTGATGACTTATGTACAATAGGTAGAGGAGAAGAAAATGCAGGATAGGGAGGAGTTTAGGAGCAAGAGGGCTAAGACATCAGGCCAAGAGACAGGTAAGAGAGGGGCTGAAGGTGGAAATCACTCATCCTTTCAGCCTAAGATATCCGGACCAGCACCTTCATCTACTAGTGCACCTATACCAAGGGTCAAGAATGAGCAAGGATCACAGAACCGTAGGTTCCTGGGCAGCTAGTCATAGGGTAGCATAGTTCAAGGATCGAACTGTTATCCTATTTACAGTAAGTGTGGCAGGTCTCATCCAGGAGAGTGCCTTATGGGCAAAAATAGTTGTTTCAAATATGGTCAGGTGGGAAATTTCTTGAAGGATTGTCCTATGGGGAGGTAGAACATGAGAGATAATATACCACAATAAGTTTCTTCAACACCATAGGGTAAGCCAGTTCAGAGGGGCACTACATCAGGAGCAAACGGGGGCACAAACCAATTATATGCCATAGCCACTAGACAGGAGCATGAGAACTTACTAGATGTGGTTACCAGTATGCTCAAAATCTTTACTTATGATGTCTATCCATTGTTAGACCCAGGTGCCACATTTTCATTTGTGAATCTTATATAGTTATGAAATTTTGGGTCAGTCTAGAATGTTTTCTTGATCCTTTTAGTGTTTCCATACCTATTGGAGAGTTCATCCTAGCCCAAAGAGTTTATAAGGGTTGCCTAGTATCAGTTTATCATAAGAAAATTGTAGCTGATTTGGTTAAGCTATACATGGTAGATTTTGATGTCATCCTACACATGGATTGGCTTCAAGTTGGTAATGCCTCTATAGATTGCAGAACCATGGTAGTCAAATTTTAGTTTCCTAATGAACCAGTCTTAGAGTGGAGGGGTAGCTCAGTTTTTCCTAAGGGTCAATTTGTCTCATATCTTAAAGCCAGAAAGTTAATTTCTAAAGGGTACATATACTACCTAGTCAGAGTTCAGGATTCTTGTGCTGAGGCACCATCTCTCCAGTTTGTTCTAGTTGTGAATGAGTTCCCAAAAGTTTTTCCTGAGGACCTTCCCAGAGTCCCTCCTGATAGGAAGATAGACTTTGGGATAGATACCCTTCCAGATACACAACCCATATCTATTCCTCTGTATCATATGGCTCTTTCGGAGCTAAAATAGTTAAAGTTGCACCTGAAAGATCTCTTAGATAAGAGTTTCACTAGACCAAGTGTCTTACCTTGGGGTGCTCCAGTTCTTTTCGTGCGTAAAAAGGATGGTTCTCTTCGGATGTACATAGATTACCGTCAGTTGAATAAGGTCACCATAAAGAATAAGTATATCTTCACAGAATTGATGACCTACTCGGGGTCAAGGTGCTATTTATTTCTCCAAAATAGAGCTCAGATCTGGGTACCATCAACTTAAAGTTAGAGAAAGAGACATTCCTAAGATAACTTTTAGAACCCGTTATAGTCATTATGAGATCTTAGTCATGTCTTTTGGACTGAAAAATGCACCAGCAGATTTCATGGACCTTATGAACAAGGTGTTGAGGCCGTACCTAGATATGTTTGTCATTGTGTTCATAGACAACATCTTGATCTACTCTCATAACAAGGAGGAACATGCTGACCATCTTAGAATTATCCTTCAGATCCTTAAGGATCAGAAGCTATATGCCAAATTTTCCAAATATGAGTTTTGATTGGCATCTGTGGCAATTTTAGGGCATATTGTGTCTAGTGAAGGTATTCAAGTTAATTCCTAAAAGATTGAGGCAGTGAAAAATTGGCCAAGGCGCATAACTCAAATAGAGATAAGGAGTTTCCTGGGCTTGGCAGGTTACTATAGACGGTTTATAGAAGGGTTTTCTTCTATCCCAGCTCCTTTGACTAAGCGCACTCAGAAGAAGGTTAAGTTTGAATGGTCAAAAGCTTGTGAGAAGAGTTTCTAAAAGTTGAAAACCAGGCTGACCACAGCCCTAGTCTTATCCCTACCCGAAGGGGCTGATGGCTTTATGGTATATTGCGACACTTCCAAAGTTGGGTTGAGATGCGTATTGATGCAGAGAGGCAAGGTGATAGCATATGCCTTTTGACAGCTTAAGACTCATGAGAAAAATTACCTAACTCATGATCTTGAGTTTGTTATGGTGGTGTTTGCTCTAAAAATCTGGAGATAGTATCTTTATCGTGGGCACGTGGAAGTATTTACAGACCACAAGAGCTTGCAGTATGTATTCAGCCAGAAGGAGTTGAATCTGAGGCAGAGAAGATGGTTGGAGCTGTTAAAAGACTATGACATAAACATCCTCTATCACCCAGGTAAAGCTAATGTAGTTGTTGATGCTCTTAGTAGGTTAACCATGGGTAGCACTACTCACATTGTGGACAAAAAGAAAGAATTGGTTAAAGAGGTGCATAGACTAGCCCGCTTAGGGGTGCAGATTGAAGATTCCGACGAAGGTGGTGCTATTATCATAAATGGGGCAGAATCATCATTGGCGATGAAGGTGAAAGAAAAGCAAGTTAGGGATCCTATCATCCTTCAATTGAAGGAAGATGTTCAGAAACAGAAAGTATTAGTGTTTGCAAAATGGGGAGATGGGTCCTGAGATACCAAGGCAGATTGTGTGTGCCAAGTATTGATGGTCTTAGAGATAGGATCCTAGATGAGGCTCATAATACTAGATACTCTACTCACCCTGGTGCAATAAAGATGTATAGAGATTTTCGAGAAGTCTATTGGTGGGGTGGCATGAATAGGGACATTGCAGAGTTAGTGTCTAGATGCCCGAATTGCCAGCAAGTTAAGGTAGAGCACCAAGGACCTTGTGGTGTGGCCTAGAACATTGAAATTCCAGAATGGAAGTGGGAGATGATTAATATGGACTTCGTAATAGGCTTACCTCGATCCCATAGACAGCATGACTCAATATGGGTTATAGTAGACAGAATGACCAAGTCAGCTCACTTTTTACTAACACAGGTGAGGACTATGCTAGACTTTATCTTAAAGAGATTGTTAGGCTGCACAGGATCCTTATATCTATTATTTCAGATAGAGGAGCTCATTTCACAACACAGTTTTGGAAGTCCTTTCAGAAAGGGCTTGGTACAAAGGTGAATCTTAGTACAACTTTCTATACACAGATAGACGGGCAAACGGAGTAAACTATACATACCCTTAAGGATATGTTGAGGGCGTACATAATAGACTTTAAAGGTAATTGGGATGATCACTTACCCTTGATTGAGTTTTCCAATAATAATAGTTTCCAGGCTAGCGTACAGATGGCACCATATGAAGCCTTTTATGGGAGAAGGTGTAGATCAACCATTGGGTGGTTTGAAGTTAGTGAGGTAGGATTGATAGGACCTTATATAGTCCACCAGGCTATGGAGAAGGTGAAAAATTATACAAGAAAGGCTAAAGACAGCCCAGAGTTGACAAAAGTCTTACACTGATGTTAGGAGGAGAGATTTGGATTTTGAGGTAAGTGATTGGGTGTACCTGAAGGTATCACCGATGAAAGGGATTATGAGATTCAGAAAAAAGGGGAAGCTTAGTCCATGATAGATTGTTCCTTACCAGATTCTGAAAAGTATTAGTAGTGTTGCTTAAGAGTTAGAATTATCAGCAGAGTTGAGTTCTATACATCCAATATTCTATATCGCCATGCTTAAGAAATACTTGGGAGATCCCTCTCTAGTTGTCCCCATTGAAAGTGTTGGGATAAAAGATAATTTGTTTTATGAAGAAGCCCCGGTGCAAATACTAGACCGATAAGTTCTCAAATGGAGGACTAAGGAGATTGCTTCAGTAAAAGTATTGTGGAGAAACCAATTCATTTAAGAAGCCACATGGGAAGCAGAAGAAGATATGAAGGTTAGATACCCACCCTTGTTCGTTCGTCTAAATGAGGATCTTGAAGGTAAATTTTCATGATTGATCTTGAAGACTTTTGTTTGTTTAAGTTCTGTAATCTTGTTGTCTTGAGCCAACTTTGTGCATATCGTAATCAGTCGAGGATGAATGATCTCAAGGAGGAGATATTGTGATGCCCAGTAAAATTATCAAAATACCCTTAGAAAGGAACCATGCGCGTAATGCGTCTTCCCATGCTCTGTTCGCAAATTTGAGATTGAATTTGTGATTAGTGAGAAAAATTGAGTGAAAAAGTGGTAAAAATCCAACTTTAGAGCAATCAAGTCAAAATAAAATTTTGCTAATTAATTCCGGACAGTGAGGGTCCGCACCCAGGGTGCGACGTGCCTGGGACGTGGAACCACACTTGGTTTTTTTCATTTTTTTGATGGAAGTTGCAATCTCGAAAAATTAGCAAAACAACACATGTTCGCTTCCCTGGCGCAACGCGAACATGTGCAAAAAGGGGGAAAAGTTCTCTTTTAATGGGGAAGGGCATCTTGGTCATTTTGCAACTAATTCTAAGTCTCAAAATATGTTTGTTCGTCGGTTTTCACCCGATTCATTCCTAAAAAATGCACTATCCCTATTCTTTAATGTTAGAGAAGTTTCAAGAAATTCAAGCGTAGACTCTAAGGCAAGGTTAGGGCTTCAAGAAATCTTCCCCAGTCTTTCCAAGAAATAAATCCTTAGGTATGTAAGGCTCTCCAAAAGTTAGTTTATTAATATTTTACCAACCTAAATACTAGTTTTCACCCAAGATTCCAATAACAAGTTGAGATTAAAGTTCCCTTTATTTCTTGCAAAGTTTATTAAAGTATTGTTCATGCATAAATTCTTGATAAGTATCATAACTCTTGTTTATTTTATTATTGAATTAAGATATTTATATAAGATTTACAGTTATGGTTGAAATCATGAGAATCCTATATCTATTTCATGAAAAGTTATAAAGTTTACAGTTTGACTTAAGTCTATGAAGTATTTAAAGTTTGTATTTTGTAAGATAGTTGAGTAATGCATATATGTGTTTTTGAGATAACTATAATGACACCATTTCAGTTAAAGAAAAGAGACCAGTTGAGTAAGTTTAAGAAAGCCTAAAGTTGTCCTAAGTCCCAAAAGATTAAGAAGGCATGTTGAGAAGTCTTACTCTTGAAGTTATGAGCATTATAAAAGTTATTTTAGGAGTAGTATTGAGCATTGATATGAGTGAGAGTAATCATAGCTTGAACTCATAAACTACATAGCCAACGCAGGATAGGATTGTACCAGAAGACAGTTCCTCACCTGCCACTGAGATAGCCCAGTTTTGGGATGGATTCACTCCCCTAGTTTTTCATCCCCTACCCCGGTAAAGTACGGGATGGCTCTGGCAGCGTGGGCAAGACGTTGTATCACCACAAAGCTCATAGTGGTGACTGTCAGTTGGAGAAACTCCCCTAGTTAAAGCAAGTTAAGTTTTACATATAGATTTTCAGCATGTTTATTTTCAGCATATATGGTAATAATTATTTATGTTATTTATTCTGAGATATGATTCACTTACTTTGGAAATATTGCCTTACCCTAAGTTTCTGTTTTCATCATTTTACATACTGTACATTCCACGTACTGACGTCCTTAGGACCTGCATCATTTTATGATGCAGACGCATGTGATAGAATCCCTCAGCAACTGCTTCATTGAGGATCAGACACCTAACCAGCTATTAGTGAGGCCTCTTCTCAGTCTGAGGCTTGGAGTTATCTATGTTTCTTTTTCTTTCAGTTTTTTATTCAGCTGTGGCTACTTTGGGCATGTCCCGGTAATTATTCTAGTTAGAGGTTTCATAGACTATGTGTCAAGTACTTCAGTTCTCGTTTATTTTAGTTATTATTGAGATATTTTTCATTTCAGTTTATTGAGACAGTTTGATAACCTTACCTTGTTATTTTGAAGCCTTTCCATGGTTGTTTGAATCTTCCGCTGAGTAAGTAGTCAGACCAAGTGATTTGCTTGAGACCAGAAATGGTTCTGGGTGCCGGCCACGCCTAGGGTGTGAACTCGGGGCGTGACAGCTACTTTTTACAATCTTTAAATATATTTTTTTAAAATATTTCAACTATTTTTATTTATTCTTTAATTTCAATATAATATGTTATTGATTTTATCTCACTTATTTTTTTTTCATGTATGTTAGAACCAAAATAGTTAAAACAATTAATTATATTCTAAAAAGAATAATTTTTTCATACTAGAGTAGTTATTTTTAGTACACATAATCAATAGAAAAAAAATATTTCCAATTAAATTAAAGTAACAACAAAATAGACTAATTAGATTATATATATATCACAATAATTGATAAAAGAAAGAAAGTAAAATAATAACAAAATAAAGTAATAATTAATTAAGACTTTCTCATTGTTTAGATGTGCATTTAATTAAGTGTGTCAATTTTAATGGACCTTTTAACTATTAACTCATAACAAAAATAGAGTAATAAATTTGTTAAATTATTTTTTAGAAAAATAAAAAAATTTCATAACCTTTTGAAGAAATAATTCGACAACACATCTTAAGATGTACATTTAATTAATTTATTTTATTAAAAACGTTTTATTGTACAACCATTATAATTTTCAAGAACTTGGATTGATATTTTTGAAAAACTCAAATATACTTTGCATAGTCTAATAATTACTCTAAACTTATTTTTTAATTAATTTTATAAAAATATCCTTGATTGTCCTATTTATGGCTTTTTATAGTAATAAAAAAATAATAATAAAGAAACTTTCTAGAAAAAATTAATACGTAAAATTTGGGTAGTATATTTAATCACATAGAGTGGATTTAGGACAAAGTTAATGCAAAATATAGAATATTTTAATAAATTAAGATAGAATGACAGATATATTCGTGATTCGTCATGCTTAATCTTTTTATTGAAACATGCTTATACAATTATTTATTTTTCTTCTTATCTTTCTTCGTAGATTTTTGTTAGCATGTGCAATTATATTTTTATCATTAATCATCATTCATTTTATATTTCTATATAATAGAAAGAAGTTTTTAGAACTACTTTTTTCTTGATAGTTTTTAATTACTTGTTAGTATGAAACAAGCCAACATATTATTTACCCTTGCATATGAGTATAATTACAAGTTTACCATTGATCGTCCTCAAGTTGACATTAATATGTCCCGTTATTTTATCTATTTAAGAAAAAAATCATTCTAGATAGTTTAAGGCCCGTAAATAGGCTCAATATGTCCCGTTATTTTGTCTATTTTAAAAGAAAATCATTCGTAAAATATATTATTATAGCATTTTGACCTATATTTTGTTGGCATTAATTATTGAAACATTTGCGTTACTATCTCAAAGATCAATATTTTTAAATTAGTTGCTCAAGTAGATTTTAGAACCAAGAAATGTAAACATGAAGTTCAGCATATAGTATATCTTAACTGCTAATAGAAAATTATTTGTATTCATAATATTTATTTATTTATTTTCATATAGAATAGTATCTACACTACTAAAAAAATTATGAAATTAGCTACTTCATCGTTATCGCATCTCTAGTTGTTAGTAACTAATATAAGTTCATTGCTAAATGAGATTAGTGACGAATTTTACTGTTCAACAACAAAATTTATTTGTCTGTAAATTTAAACTTTTTAGTAGGTGTTAGTTACCAAATACTTTTATCATTCACATTAATGTAATTAAAAGATATCATATAGACTCGAATTATGAGCGTATTTCAAACTTTTCTGTTTAAAATTAAATTTTCAATTCTTTTTGTAAATATTTTTTATGTCTATACAATATATAGTTATATGTCCATTCATCTTTTGGTCAATATATATATTTTTTCTTTTCATTGTTGGTTGTGTCATGACCTAACCTATGGGCCGTGACTGGTACCCGATAGGAGCACCCAGACAATATTACCAAACCAAACTCAAATTATAGTCATCTTATATTTTACAGAAATTTTGGCAGAGTTTCCTCTGTTTTATGGACTAGCCACCTGAAATAGAAAAGTCCAGCGAACCAACAGACGAATCACAAATATAGATATATGTATATACACGAGTTGACAAGGTCACCGCTGCGGTCCTGCCACCTAATAAACATAGCATAGATACAGAGTGTTCAAACAGGTGGTTAAGTCTTACATAACAAACATATATACATGATAGCCAAGCTGACTAATAGGACCCATACTCACAATATGTCCACAGACCTCTGGTACAGATACACAGAGACAGACGACGGGACAGGGCACCCGTCATACCCAAAAGTGAATGAAGTCTGAAGTAATAAAATATTAACCAAGTATACCAAAGGTGGCTCCAAAGTAGGGGAGCTCGTCAGACAGCAAATGGAGGATCCTAAACTGGAGGTCCTCTACTCTGTACGTCAGAACCTGCGGGCATGAAACGCAGCCCCCAAAGAGAGAGGGTCAGTACGAAAGACGTACCGAATATGTAAAACAGAAAGTGCAAGCATAATAGAAAATAATAATCATAGAAAGATAGGAATCAGATCCATGTACAATATCAAACGAATGATCTTCTTTTGGATTTTTCTTCATATGGGTCAGATGAATGTAGATCGGACAGGAAAGATGGCGACCTCCGTACTTGCACCATACTACAGCATCACACCAGAAGTTTCAAATCTCCAAACAAATCTCCAATCACATAGCACAAGTGTAGGATAAGTGAGCCAGCGTCCCTGAACTCAGTCATCCTATAATAAATGTGGCATAAAGCCACCAAACTAAAGGCCCAATCTCACCTCAACACCATCTAAGCGAAGTCAATCCAT
>DF364218.1:7154-31042 GCA_000787875.1 Solanum virginianum | reverse complement strand
GTTCATTTCACTAGGCAACTGAAACTCGTAGGCCACCTTACCAATATTCCTCAACACCTTATAAGGACCCACATATCTTGTATTCAAATTAACTTTTTTACAAAAATGAACCACATTCTTCATGGGTGAGACCTTCAAATATACCCAATCACCAACTTTAAATTCAAGCTCCCATCTCCTCACATTGGCATAGGACATTTGATGACTTTGGGCTGTTCTCAACCTTTCTCTAATCAACCTTACCTTCTCCATAGCCTCCATAACTAGATTCGGACCCAACAAGTCTATCTCTCCCACTTCAAACCACCCAATCGGTGATCTACAATGCCTACCATAGAGGGCCTCAAAAGGAGCCATACCAATGCTTGAATGATAGGTATTATTTTAAGCAAACTCAATTAATGAAAGATGATCATCCCAACTACCCTTAAATTCCAAAATACAAGCTCTACACATATCCTCAAGAGTTTGGATAGTTCTTTTAGCTTGGCAATCCATTTGAGGGCGAAAGGCCATAATAAGCTTAACCTTGGTAGCAAGACATTTTTGGAAGAACCTCCAAAAGTGTGAAGTGAATTGACCACCAAGATATGAAATGATAGACAAAGGCACCCCGTGCAATTTAATCAACTCATGAATATACAATTTAGCATAATCTTTGGCACCATAAGTAGTCTTAATTGGTAGTAAGTGAGCCAAATTTGTCATCCTATCAACCACAACCCAAATACAATCAAAACACTTTCTAGTCTTAGGAAACCCAACCACAAAATCCATGTTAACATCCTCCCATTTCCAAGTAGGGGTCTTTATATCATGGGTGAGGCCACTCGGCCTTCGGTGTTTGGCTTTGACTTGTTAGCAACTATGACAACCCGATACAAATTTGGTAATGTCTTTCTTCATACCTCCCAACCAAAATACTTCCCTCAAATCTTTATACATCTTAGTAGAACCGGGATGAATAAAATAGGAAGAGTTATGAGCCTTATCAAGAATCAACTTTCTCAAATCATCAACACAAGGCCTTCTCTCACCAAGGCCTTCAATTCTAACATGGAGGGGTCAAATCTTGTTTTGCTTTGATCTCATCAACCAAGGAAGATTTTGAACCATCAACAACCACAATACCACCATTATAAACCTCTTCCAACCTAACCCCCAATATCTAGCCAACCGATGGACCTTTCTAGCCACCTCTTTTCCCCCATCATCAGCATAAGCTAAGCTGCCCAAAGACACCCTACTCAAAGCATCGGCTAAAATTAGACTTACCGGGATGATAATGCACTCATATCATAAGCCTTAAGAAGCTCTAACCAATTTTCTTGTCTCAAGTTGAGATCTTTTTAAGTGACATATATTGGAGACTCTTATGATCAATAGACACATCAATATGCACCCCATACAAATAATGATGCCAATTTTTCAAAGCAAAAACCACGACGGCAAATGCAAGATCATGAGTTGGATAATTCTTTATGCACTATGAGTTGTCTAGAAGAATAAGCTATCATTTTAAAATTTTGCATAAAAAAAACCCAAATTAATCAAGGAGGCATCACAGTACACAACAATCCCTTCCAACCCTTCCGGTAGAGAGAAAATAGGAGCGGACACAAGCTTATCTTTAAAAGTTTGGAAACTCTTTTCACATTTATAAGTCCACACAAACTTAGCCTTCTTTTGGGTCAACTTAGTCATGGGAGAAGTAATAGACGAGAAGCTTCCAATGTTCGATGGGGTTAATGGTCTAGGCCAATTTCTAATCACACCCATCTTTTTAGGATCCACCTTAAAACTATCGCCCGACACCCCATGACCTAGAAAGGCAACCTCTTTCAACAAAAATTCGCATTTTTCATACTTGGCATACAACTTCTCTTCCCTAAATTTTTGCATAACCACCCTCAAATGAAACACATGCTCGTCCTCATTATAAAAGTAGATCAAGATATCATTAATAAAGACAACCATAAACAAATCAAGGTAGGGTTTAAAGTCCCTATTCATATGACCTATGAAGATAGCCGGTGCATCGTTCAACCCAAAAGACATAACCACAAAGTCATAATGCCCATACCAAGTCCGAAAAGCCATCTTGGGAATGTCACACTCCCTTACCTTCACTTGATGATACCTAGACCGAAGATCAAATCTTAGAGAAGTGACTAGCCCCTTGAAGTTGGTCAAATAAATCATCAATCCTTAGTAGAGGATACTTATTCTTTATGGTGAACCTATTAAGTTGTTGGTAGTCCATATATATTCTAAGGGACCCATTCTTCTTCTTCACAAACAACACTGGTGCACCCCAAGGTTATTGGCTAGGGCCTAATAAAACCCTTCTCCAACAAGTCCCTCAATTGCTCCTTTAACTCCATCGGGGTCATACGGTAAGGGGTAATAGAAATAGGTTAAGTATTTGGGAGGAATTCTAGACCATAATCTATTTCCCCTATGGGAGAAACACCGAGAAGGTCATTTGGAAAAATATTAAGGAATTCATTTACCACCAGAATGGACTCTATAGAAAGGACTTTGGACTCAACATCCCTAACGCTCACAAGTTGATAGAGACACCCCTTAGCGATAAACTTTTAGGATTTAATGCAAGAGATGAACCTACCCTTGACCACCATATCACGACTCTCCCACTCAACGATGGGTTCATTTAAGAATTGAAATTTAACCCTATGAGTTCTACAATCAATAGAGGCATAATATACATGCAACCAATCCATCCCAAGAATAATATCAAAATCAACCATATCCTACTTAACAAGATCACAAGGCACTATTTTATGCAAGAAGCAAATGGAACAATTTCTATAGACCTTTCTAGCAACAATAGATGACCAATAGGAGTAGACACCTCATAAGACTCACTCAACAATTGGGGCTCAATATGAAACTTTTTGGCTATAAGAGGGGTAACAAAAGAAACAGCGGCACCTGGGTCTATCAATGCATACACATCAAAATCAAAGATTTTTAATATACCGACGATGACATCGGGCACCTCATCAATGCCTTGCCTCCCTTGGAGTGCATAGAACCTATTGTGCCTTGGGGCACCACTTTGTTGGCTTCCTCTACCTAAAGGAACTGCATTAATGCACCCGCCATATGGACCAACATCTTTACCCTTATTGCGATTACATGGACAATCCATTGCCTTATGCCCCACTTCACCACAACTAAAACAAGCATTGGTATACCAGAAGCATGGGCCAACATGACCCCTACCATACTTTTGACATAAGAGTCTAGGCACCACACCACCATCTACTTAGGGCTTTTAGGTAGTTATTTGAAAACCTCCTACTAGGAACATGAGAAAACCCTTGGCCTTGGTTAAATTGGCCACCCTTAGGATGTTGAAATATACCATCAAAATGGGCCTCTTGACCCCTTCTCTTCCTTAATTTCTCCCTCCTCCAATTGTTCCACATAAGTCATCAAGTGGGACAAATCCATGTAACTAATTAACATAGCGGCCCAACAGACCTCACTTACCAAATTGGATACATCCATTACAAACTTATTCATCCTAGACCTTGGGTTGACAACCAAGTGTGGCGTATATTTTGAGAGTTGCTTAAAATTGAGGGCATACTCCCTCACACTAAAAGATCCTTACTTAAAATTCATGAACTCATTCATTTTGGCCTCTCTAAGCTCAAGAGGAAGAACTAGTTGAGGAAAGATGCCTTAAACTCCTCTAAAAGGATCACATTATTGTTCCCCTTCTTCTTTTTCCATTGAGTATAATATATTTGGGCCACCCCCTTGAGTTGCTAGGCCACCAACTCTACCTTCTCCTCCTACCTAACACCCATAATAGCCAACACTTTGTACACCTCATCAAAAAATTCTTCAGGGTCCTCATCCACTTTAGACTCATAGAACTCTGGTGGGTTCATCCTCATAAAGTCCTTCACTTGAGATGCCGAAGTAAGAGCATGAGGGGCTTGGGTCCATTGGTTAACTTGATTAGCCATGGCTTGAGCTAGCAAAGTGAGAGCACCCTGGAGCTATCCTAGAGTCAGTTGTTCCTCGGGTGTGCGGGCTCTTCTTCTTCTTGTGTTAGGCATGATCTAAAAATGGCAAAGAACATTAGTTAGAGAGAAAACCTTACCTAACTTCTATAGAACGATATCGAGTAAGAAAAAGGGGAACATTTTCTAAAATGTCTCATACTCTCTTACTCATAGTTATGGTGCACATAGCAACCATGAATAAAACTCTAATCAACACGGTGTGTTGGATGCCAAGGACCATTAATAACCAAGTTTATCATGACCCAAGCCTAGGGCCTAGACATGACACGATGCACATGGGGAACCTGAAGGGACACCAAGCAAGCCTCTTATTATATCATTACACATCCTTGGTCGTGAAAGAAATAAAACAACAATAAGAGATAGTAATTATGGATAAACAGGGCTAAGGGACATCTTTGATACCATAGAAACATAATAAGCCAATAGAGCATAGATTTAATACATCATAAGGTTCCAACAATACCTCTACTACATAGATGGGAGTGGGGACAAGACAATCCCCAAGGTCACCCTCATAGTCATAAGTTTTTATCATAGAGAAAGTCAATGCATAGCATGAAAATCAAGAGACATATGTCCTTGGAGTTGAGGACTCACCAATTTGCTTTGAGAGAAATAGTACTAGCAATAGGGAAGAGGAGGATAATAAAGAGAAACTCTGGTTCCTACATAGTAACATCATGTAGGCATAGAGTAAGTGGTAGTACGTTTGAATATATGATGTATGTAGGATGCAATGCAATAAGCGATAGGTAACATAGGCAAAATATAATATCATAAGCAATGGATATCATAATAACAATATGACATGTATGAATAGTGCTTGAAGTAAAACATGATTATATTGTGTAAAGACCCAAAAAAGTGCCCAAAAGTATGTCTTGGAATGCCCAAAATTTTAATTTTCATATATCTCAAAATTCATTCATTATCTCAAATATCTGACTTTGGATTCTTGCTCAGAGAGTTTAAATTAGGGGGAAAAGGGTCTAATTCTGATTTTTAAACAACCGAATTGAATTATGAATTTTCCATAAATGCTGAAAAAAATGTGTAAGGGTGCCGCTTCCGCGATGCGCCAGTGAGTAATTTGGAGACTATTTTTTTGTACTCAGTCCAAGACTTTTAAGTCTTGGGCCTAAGTATTCCCAAATGTGTTTTTACCTATACTTAGCCTTATTTCACCCTCATATCATCCTAAACATTCTCCAATGCAAACTCAAACCCTTAGTCTAATATTTCTCTCAAGATTCAAGTGCCAAACCCTCACCCCAAGCTAAGGTTCTCCATCAAGGTTCTTCTTCAAGCATCAAGTCTCTATCTCCAATCTTCACCAAGTTTATCTCCAAGTTAAAGTATATGGGTTTCTTTCATGGGTTCCTTTCACCCATTATACCCAAGCCTCCTTTTACTCAAATTGCATGATTTAAAGTTTATTTAAAAATGGATTTTGATCATTATGAAATACACTGCACACTATGTTAAAGCTATGTACAGTTGTGACTATTTTGCCATGTTTTGAGCTAAAATCTTTTATCTATTCTATGATTTAAGAAAGGGTTTTGATGTATATGTCTTGAGGGTGTTGCAAGGTGTTGAGTAATGTTTTTACAATGGGTTTTATTGCATGATTTCATCTCTAAATTGCATGGTTTTATACTACCATTTCACACCCTCTAAGTGTTTGATAAAATGCTTGGATGTGGTTTCTTGAGTAGTTGAAGTTCCAAAGCATGAGATATGATATTAATGACTATATAATGATGTAATAAGCTTATATATATATATATGATATACTCTATATAAAGTTTTGCATTAGACCATCCTGGATCTGAGGGACAAGAGCCTGGGTAACCATGTTGTGGGTTTATACTCATTAACCATGCGAGGGGTTTATACTTTGTCACCATATTGGTTAGGTGTGATTACAGTCAACCATGTAAGTGGTTTATACCACACAACCACCAAGGGGTTTATACCTTAAATAGCTAGCTTGGTCTCTTCTACACATATGATATCCAATATGAGCAAGAGTTACCTAAGCATCTTTTACTTAAGTATTGATCATACATGTCATATTATATATATGTCTATTGCTTAATATTATGTATTTTGATTATGATGCCTACTTATTGTTTCATTGCAGCCTAAATAGTTAGTACATTCAAACATATTAACACATACTCTTGTCTACATGATATCATTATATAGGGATCGAAGCTCAAGTTGATCATCCTCCTCCTCCACGTGCCTAGTACAGTGTTATTCAAGATAGTTTGTGAGTCCTCTACTTTAGGGACCTTAGTATATGTTTCTCTTATTATGTATTGAACACTCGTCTTTATTTTCTATTTAAACTATGAGGGTGATCCCAGTTACTTTATCTTGGCACCTGCTATTATCTATGTAGTAGAGGTGTGGTTGGACATGCTATGTATCTATTATATGATCCTTGACTTTTGTCCCTTCATCATGATGTTGTGCAAGCTTTCTCCTTAGTCCCATTTCCCCTATTTCTACTCTTTTATGTCATTTAAATGCTTTCGTGACCAATAATGTGTAATGATAAGTTAAGAGGTTTTTTTGGGGACCCCTCGGGCTCCCCATTTGCCATGTCACATCTAGGCCCTATTTTGAATTGTGACAAACTTAGTATCAGAGCACTAGGTTGATGAATCCTCAGAGTCCAACATATCAGATAGATTAGAGTCTTATTCATGGTTGTGTTGTGCACCATAACAATGAGTAGGTGGCTATGAGGCGTTCTTGGATATGTTTCACTTCTTCATGATCAATGTCATGCGATAGAGTTAGATCCCCTAGGTTTTATTGCTAACCCCTAACCGTTACTTTACACGATATGTTTTAAACGAGGTAGGACAGTGATAAGATGAGTGTGAAGATTTGCGATGCTCTATGAAAAATGGCTAAAGCAGCAACGAAATTGGCAACTCACCTCGAGCAACAAATGGGTAGTTCTGGGGCATCAAATGGTAAGAGGAGAGGTAGTGAGGCCAAGAGGGCCCTTATTGAGGAAACTTCCAAAGTCTTAAGGATAGAGGTGATGCTATGTGTCTGACATGTGATAAGGCTCACAGGGGCCCATGTTTAATGAGCACCAATACTTGTTTCGATTGTAGTGAAGTTGGACATAAAAGGAGGGATTATCTTCAGAAATGCAATAAGAGTAAGAAGGGTGATGAGGGGATGACTCATCTTAGATGCCCAAAATGTTGGAGTACTCATAGTGGCTCATATTGGAGGAACACGGGTGTATGCTTTGGGAATGGTGAGATAGGCCATAGAATTTTGGTTTTCCCAAATGTTCGACCTTTAGATCAAGGTGGTCATGTTGTTCAAGTGACTCGAGGAGGGGATGAGATGCCCGATGCTATTATTGGTAAGTTGAAGTTTTCTTAGCTTTGTTGTGCATCTATTGTTAGGCTCGGTGTGCCATGATTTCTTTTTTATTCTTTTGGTTACTAGTGCGACTTCTCATGTGCCCAAGGTGTTATGTGGATCTTTGATGTCTATCCTTTTGGTTGGTATATTATTGATAGGAGGTTCACATGTGTTGATCTGTATTTGTATTGCATTAGTTCTTGCTTTATGGTTTGTTAGAGTTGCATGATGGATTTGAATGTCACTATAGGGATGGAACAGGTACATGCATGTAGTGCCTTCATGGATGGTGGAAATCGTAGAGCTAGATCCCAACTCCCTAATGAATCCATCTTGAAATGGGATATTGTCACATGGTAGCAAAAGAGGTAGGTCCATTTCTTGTCTTAGGGTACAATTGGGTCTCTAAGGGGGTTGAATTTGTCATCTTGTAATAATGGAGGTGTAAAACCTAAGTTGTTTGTTATTAAGTTATTGGTAGTGGTAGATGAGGCCTTGAATGTCCCTTTCTGATAATTCAAAATTAGCGTAGTGTATGTTGGTTTTACTAGTGCGTCGGTTATGCCTATAAGTCTTATGAATAGGATCTTTTAGCCCCTACTTTATAGGCTTATAATGGTTTTTGGTGGTGATATGATGGTTTGTGTTTCCTAATGAGGTAGTGCATGTGAATCATTTGAGGGTAGTACTACAAGTTCAAGGAAAAAGATTAGGTGCTAAGTAGGAGAGATAGAAATTTTAGTGGTAAGAGGTTGCCTTCCTAGGTTGTATAGAGCTGAGTGAGGGTATTAAGGTAGGCCCTATTGAGATAAAGGTGATTAGGTGTTAGCCTACACCTTGACCTCCTTGGGTATTAGGAGCCTTTTGGGTTTAGTGGGCTGATACCGGAGATTGTCAGTAGGTTCTCTTCTATTGTTTCTCCTATGACTTAGTTGACCCTAAGTGACGCCAATATGGTGACCGATATTTTGAATGGGGTGATTTGATAGGTCCAAGAGTTGATATTTCTTGTGTTATTCCTTGGTGCTAGTAGGATTCATTTATGTGAGGGTTGATACTTGATCTCTTCCAATTGAGAAGGCCCAAAACTATTTTCCAGAAAAACTACGTGAAGTTTTCTTACTTTAATTTGGAGTTTTGAATATTATGATTTCTAAAATGCTATTGATGTATGGGTAGTTTTTTGTTTGATAATTTTAATGTTATTTAAATCGCTATATTAGGATTTACTTTGGGTTTATGAAGTTATAAGTAAGCATGTTCCCTTTTTGAATTATTTATGCATGAGAGATTACACTATGGATTTAAATATGGAATTAATTATGTTTTTACTTCAACTTCATATTATAAATATTGATTTTAAATGAAATCTTAATTACACTTGTCATTTCCTCATTATTCATAGCATATGCATTCATGAACACGAATTATTTTGACAAAATTATGTTATGAGTAAGCCCAATTTCTTTTTATGGTATGATTTTGATAAAGGGTTGGTTATGACAATATTGTGATCACATAGAAGTCTTTAGTTTTGGCTCATGGAGCATTTGGGGTGCTTGCACCATTTTATGTATTGATGGGCTATTCTTATGCATGAATATTATGACTATGAAATTATGATTTTTGCATTTGAGCCTATGTTTGAATTATTATGAATGGCGTTTGGCTTTTTAAGTCCAATTGTGCATTGAAACGATTCAAAAAGAAAAATGACTATTGCCTTTTTGAAAGTATGTATATGTTTGTTATAAGTATTCTTATGGGATGATGACTTAGCACCGATGGATTGAGAGGGGGCTCTATAAGGGTTGCCCCATGTTCTTTGCGTAGAGCCTTGTCTTGTGATCTTGGCTGAACTTAGCTTGATGGGTTGGAGGTCCTATGGTAGTTTGGGCTACTTGCATAGTATGTATCTAATGAGTGTAGAACCTATAAGGTTTTAATAGGATGGGTAAGGATGGTCAATCTATCTAGTCAACTACAATGGGTTAGTCACTTCTCTAAGATTGATCTTTGGTTCAGTTTTGTATCCTAATGAGGATGAGGGTGGGTGATGTAGAGGATAAGTTAACTTGGATAAAGGTCCCAGTGGAGGTGTTGCATGTATGAATGGAGAAGTTGATTAATGAGGATGCAGTGTTCATTAAGGCCCTCTTGAAAGGATTATCAAGTCAAAGGAGTGTTTATGGAAGCCAAAGTAGTCTTATGGGAGCGATATTAGTACCCCACTCACTCTAATCAAGCCTACGATAATGACTAAGTTCTTCATCTAGTGCCAAGTCTTATGTTTCAGTCCCTACGTCATTCATATGCATTCATACTCATCAACCATGTGAGGGGTTTATACTTCATCATCGTGTTGGCAAGGTATGATTACCATCAACCATGTGAGGGGTTTATACTACACAACCGCAAAGGGGTTTATTCCTTGAATAGCTATCTTTGTCTCTTCTACACATATGATATCCTATATGAGCATGAGTTACTTAAGCATGTTTTACTTAGGCATTGATCATACATATCATATTTTGTATTATGTCTATTGCTTAATATTATGCATTTTGATTATGATGCCTACTCATTATTGCATTGTATCCTACAGACTTAGTACATTCAAATGCACTAACGCATACTCATGCCTACATGATATCACCATGTAGGTATCTTTGTCTCTTCTACACATGTGATATCCTATATGAGCATGAGTTACTTAAGCATATTTTACTTAAGCATTGATCATACATGTCATATTGTATATTATCATAGACCAAGCAACTTAGTACTTGGAATCCAAGGTAGACCACCCATTAGAAGTGATTGAGGAATCAACCCTTCAATTTGTTGATGGACATGGCCACCCTCCTTCAGAAGTGATTGTGGTATCAACCCCTCAATTGGTTGATGGCTTACCACCCCCATCTGAGGTGATTGAGGTATCAACACCTCAATTGGTTATGGTCAACTCACAACACTATAGATGCATATCATGAAATCAATACATATATACCATCATTTCATCACCATAAAGTCTCATAACTCATATGCCAAGCATTAGACCTTTAACAACTCAAGATACATTAACTGGACATTTTATCAAACACTTGGTGGGTGTACAATGCTAGTGTACAACCATGAAATTCAAGAGTGAAATCATGCATGTAAATTCAATAGAAAGCCACCCACCAACACTTAGTGGTATGCTCATGCAATATATATCAAAAGCCTTCATCACATCTCAAGATAGATCAAAGATTCATAGCTCAAAATATTCTTAAGTAGTCACACTTTCATGAAACCTCAACATAGTTCATAGTCAAATTCATTGAAGTAAGACCCATAAGTAAATCAATTTGGAAACATGCAATTTATGTAAAAAGGGAGCTTAGGCACCATGGGTGAATGGACCTAATGGTTGAAACCCACTTAACTTGAATTTGGTGAATTCCTTGATTAGGATTAGAAATGGAGACTTGAAGCTTGTGTGAAATGCTTAAGATCCAGAATGAGTTTTGGCACTTGAATTTTGAGTGAAAGATTTGTCTAAGTGTTTGAGAGAGTATTGCGTAATGTCTTGTGTGATATGGTGTTGAAATGTGGCTAAGTGTAGGAATTTTCACACATGGGAAGACTTAGGTCCAAGACCCAAAAGCCCTAGGCCGAGATAAAATAACTGGAAAATATAACACTAGGGCGCGCCCAAGGCGCGAATCCTTTCTATAAATCGCCAACTTTGAAAATTCAAATTGTGACTCGGTTAATCTAAAATTGGAGTTAGAACCATTACCTACTCAATTTTGCCCCCTGATCAAGAATATAATTCGAAGATTCGATATAATCCATAGATTTTGAAATATATGAAAATTACGATTTCGAGCACTTTCGAGGAACATTTTCATGTAGTTTTTGGGTCTTTTCAGGTAACTTAGGTTCTTCTAGCCCTTTTGTAAAGGTGAAGGTCAAATTTCACCATTACACTTGGTCAAAAACCATGGTGTGCCAAGTAACCATTACCCATTGTCCTAGTCAACCTCTCTTTGGTCGGGTATGGTTGATTAGATAAGAACACATCAATCGAATCCTATCACCCATTTCCTTTTCCAATTTATCACAACTTGCTCGGGATCATGATAGTAGGCATGGTTTGGTGTTGGCCACCACCAATTAACAAGCATTTCGAAGGAAAATGGATAATAAATGCAAATATTCAATCAAATTAATGCAAATAATTTGGGTTATTACAAACTAGCTACTCATAGTTCACACAACCCCAAGTTGTGGGGGTTTAGCTACTCATTTTTAGGGAAAATAACAAACAATGAATAGAACAAACATGATTGAGAAATTACCCAAAGAAAATAAAGAACAAAAATCACCTTGATGTTGAAATCACAAGCTTGAATAATGGAGTGGAATTACAAGTGATTTCAAATATCCAAATTGGGTCTTCAAAGTAAAACTCTAAGTATCTACTCTCAACCCTTGAAACAGCTCTCTACAATATTCTTAGAATAATCTCTACAATTCGTTTTTTAAAAATCCTAACTTAAACTATTTATACTATTTACAAAGAGGACTTTAAAATAAATTAGAAAAGTTGGTCGGCAATAGTTATGATTCATAGGTACGACTCGTAGGGTGACCTACGAGTCATAATTGGGCTTTCATAGTCAGCACTTGGCATTTTGGATTTAACTACTACGATTAATACTATGAGTCATGGTCTGGTCTACGACTCGTACCCTGGGCTCGTATGGCTGAACTTTAATTTCTTAGATTTTTATTTTTGGAACCTATTAATCACTATGATAGTGCTGTACGACTCGTACCTTGGGCTACGACTCGTAGTGGATCTTGTATCTCCTCAATTTCAACCAATCTACTACTTTTCCCAATGATTAAGCTAACTTGCATTAGCTACAAAAACAAACACAAAACACATAGAAACCATAAAAAGTCACATTAAGAACTTGTAAAATCCTTTGATTAGGTATCAAATGTGTTGTATTTTGATAGCACATCAACAACCTAAACTTAGAACTATTTCTTGTCCTCAAGTGATGACTCGATCAACATAGATAATAAGAAATACATAGCAATCATTCTAATGACATATACTTCTCTCAATTTCAACTCAAGTACCTAAAATAGCATTTTCAAAACTGATTGCATAGCTACCAGTCAAACCAAGGCAGATTGATACATTTGGCAATCTAATTATGACAAGCTAAGGAGTATCAACAATTCAAAATCACTGTACAAGTCATATGCTAACCATGTGGTGCAAATGCCCTCACAAAAAAGAAGTCCCACTATTTCACTTAATAAGCAATTAAAGAAGCTTTAGGGACTACACAAGTGTACTCACTCTCACAAACAAGATTCATGCATAATAACCAATACCATAGGCTTGCCCATGTACTCAAACTTCGGACTGTTGACTAGTTGGATCAGGATCACTTTAGGACTTCATAGGCTTGTAACGTAGGCTCATGGGTCTTTGGTAAGGTATTTTTGGGAAATTAGTGACTAAAAATCCATCCTTGAACTATGTTTTTCAATATTTTCAACATAATAACTCAACCATTTTCACTTTGTAATCCCTTATTATTCACTTTGAAGCTTTTCCGAGTACTTTCTTTTCATCTTTCATCTTGTGCCTTATTTTTGAACTCATTTCTCTATTCTTCTCATTTTAAGGCAACTTGTCTTCTTTTTCAGTCACTCGGTACATGATTTCACATTCTTTCTTTTATTCCCAAATGAATCACATCATTTTTGCTACTATACCACAATATTAAACACTCTCAACTTAGGCTTCTAGCCTAAGGAGAAGTACATGATATCCATTCCCTAACCACGAGCTCAGTTTTGCTACTATACCACAACATTAGTCACCCTCAACTTAGACTTTTAGCCTGAGGTGAAGTACACAATATCCATTCCTTAAACCAGGGCCACCTTTGGTAGCCACCCTCAACTTAGGCTTTTTGCCTCAATCAAGGTTCACATGTTCAATGATAGAGCAGGGCCAATATCAAGGTACTTCGCTAGACAAGGTTAGGCTAGCTAGGTGTCAAGAAAGAAATGGTACATGTAAATCTCGACCATTTTAAACAAGGGGTAAACTCTTTCATTTAGTGAGTCATTTATGCAAAAGTGGACTAATTTAAAGAATAACAACCTAAGATCCCTTTCAAATCAACAAAATCTCCAGTCCAACTTAGAGTAGCAAGGCAAGTTCTAAATTGGCATATAATGCATGAATATGAAAAAAATTAGCTCACATACATGGCATTGCATACATAATCAACATAGAATCACAGGTCATGCTTAAAGCATCAACTTGCCTTCATTTTATCAGAAAAAATATATCTAAACCAATCACTCATGAAGATTTAATTAATAACCAACAATCCCAAAAAATTTGTAGGTAGCCATTTTACCAAACATTTTGATAAAACCATTCAAATTGCCGAAAGTATTAATCGCCATATATCCACAAATTATCTATAACACCTAAACATGTTGGTTCAACATAAAAGTAAAATCATCCACAAGGAAAAGAAACACGGCAAGAAAACCCAGGGATATTAAAAACAGGATAGTTATGGACTAAATGCTACTAAGACTTCACCCAAGTCCATAACTTTCCATACCCCACCAAAACTGATACTTTGTCCACAAAGTTGATATATATATAATAAAACCAAACAAAAACATATCATCTAAATAGTAATAAAAACCAAATTATCCAAAAACAACAATATAAATAGAGTATCAAGAAATAGTAGCAAGAACAAAGTATCCAAAAGTAGTAAGCATAGGGGTTCAAAATAGCAAATATATGGTGCTCAGGCACCGACATCACTCTGGTCCTGGGGCTCTTTATTCTCTTTAATGGTCTGGGCTACTGCTGAACTTGAGGTACTAGCTCTATGTAATCTTGGCTGCTCTCAAGCCTGCCTGTACTTCTTGGTCTATATAGACTCTCTCATCACAAGGTCAGTAATCTGCTCCTCTAGCTCTGCCTCCTCCTCAGCAGTTCTCTGTCTCCTTTGGGTCACCTCTACATCATCACCCTCTAGAGGCCTCTTTCAGAGAGCATGTGGGCGATATTCGAATAGATCAAACCAGTCCCTACGCACAGGTGCCTCCTCTGGGACTGCTATCGGGGCTGCTAATGATTCCATCAAGTTGTCCTTGAACCTGACCAACCCCTATTGTATGGCAGCCAAATCTATATAATGAGCTCCCTCAAGCCTCTTCTGTACCCTATCCTCGAAAGTGTCGACCCTAGCATCCACTGCAGCAACTCTCCGGTCCAACTCAGATAGGGTGAAAGCCTTGGCCCTTTTCTCTGAGGCCTGGACTATCTGACAAACCCAAGGCTTGATCTAGTCTATCAACTTGCCTAGCTGGGCCTCTATCCTAGTCAATTTGCATACCAAAACCATAAATGCAAAAGTAGATATAGTCTGCAGAAGTAACCGGAGAAGCTGATGGATCTAGTGCAGGTGTATCTGTAGAAGGCATCGCCTTGGTGTCAACTACTAGGGGCTACTCTAGTGTAGCTGGAGTGGAGGAAGTAGGAACTGGAGTTGACTTCTCAATAGTTGGCTTGAGAGGAAATATCCAGGCATGGAAGGAGGAACTACTCTCTGTAGGGCCACTGGATTCTCCTCATCCTTGATTAGCTTGGGATCTATAATGTGAAGGGCTTCTATATATGGATCTATGTGGAGAAAGACATGCACTCCAGCCTCATTGCATAGTCTGTGTATCAAGATAGGAAACGACAATGAGGTATTCATTCGTAGCGTGGACTCGTGAATTTTATCAGCCATGATACACCTAGTCGATCTCATAGCTAGCTAAGATACTGGCTAGTAGCATGACCTGCTCCATAGTGATGACATTATCCATAAATGTAGGCCAAATGCGAGACCAAATAATGGCCTACCAGAATTTGGTTGGAAAGGAGAGGTGGGACTTCACTATAGGCTCGCGTGGTTGGTGACCTTTGTAGGCTCGACATCAACCTCTACTATCTAGCTTGCCACCTATCTGAGGAGCTCAATCTTTAAATCAATATTCTTCCTGATCACAATGTGCCTCATCTTATCTATCTTGCTATTGTACTTGACTATATGCTGTGGCACCTTGTAGTTAGGCCCAAACTAAACCTGGCAGATGGTTTCTTCAGAGATATCTACCCCATGACCTTAAACCGAGACCCTGCGCAACCTGGGCTGATCCATCACCTTCTTCCTCTTGGGAAGATCTTGGAGGATAGTAACGGTATATGTGGCATTGAACTCTCTAACCATAAGTGGGGCATACTTGCCCAGTTGCTCTGATAACCACCGGAGCTCGTGTCAATCAATCTCGGCCTTAAGAGCAGAAGCTTGACTCAACCCTGAGTCATTTAATTGGGACTCCTTATGAAACTATCTGACATGTTTTCCCTATCCCTTTGGCTCTAATCCCTTATTGTAGATTTCTTGCTTACCCTTGATTCCACATCGGTGATAATGAGGATCAACAGCTGAGACAGATGGGGCAACTAAGGACTGGGCCTCTTGCTGGATCAGTGGTGCCTCCTGAGAATCTAACTCCGTATGTGTAGGAGTCATCTATGGTGAATCGCTACTAGACTCATCTCCATCTCCCTCTTCTTTAGACTGGGTATACTCTCAACTACCATAGAAGACAGTGCAGCCCTTTCCCTTGTCAGGGGCAACTGTGTATCAGGGGTAATCCAGACCCTGTAGACCTCCTCCGATCCCTCAATTTGCTCACTGTATAAAGCTTTATCAATGAGCTTCTTGTGAAAAGCTTGGATAGCATTTTTGTCTTTTAGAGGTATTGTACCTGAAATTCATACCATAAACCACCAATGAGCACCAAAGTGTTAACACAATCAACACACAAACAGAAAGAGCAAAAACAAAAAAATAAAAAGAAAAACAACAATAAAAAATAACATTGCATTAACTGCAGGTTGTAGGTACGAGGCACAGGTATGACTAGTAGGGTGACTATGAGTCATACTATGGCCTCATAGTCCAAAGGTACCTGAAAAATCAAATTCAAAATAGGTACGAGGCACAAGTATGACTCATAGTGGAGACTACGAGTCGTAGGCTAGCTCATACCAATTTCCAGTAATATTTTTACACAAGACCCTACTATGGTTTATAGTGGATAGTATGACCTATAGGTTGGTCTCGTATGGTAAGTGGTAAGGAACCATAGGTAATTATTATTCCTTACGAAGGGCCACTATGATTCGTAGGTCTTTAGCCCTCGTAGCAGGAAATATCAGACACTTAGGGTGTCTTCAACACAACCACACAAACCACAATCAAGATCGATGAAATCAAAATAATATTTAAAGAAATCATTAACAAGAAATGACAAGCAAACTAGCACACCAAATACCGAAGCATGACAACACAAATTAAAACTTATCCCATAGTTCAACCCAAAATCAATGATCAAACGTCACTTTTCCAACATATTCAAAAATTTATCACATCATTATTCCCCAAACACATAACATCATCTTTCAACTTCATGCATAAAAGCTCACACATACTCTATTCCTACATGATGTCACCATGTAGGAACTAGAGCCCCACTTGAGCATCCTTATCCACATGGCTAGTATGATTTCCCCCAAATATGTTGGTGAGTCCTCTATTTCGTGGATGATCTTTATGATCTCATACTATATTCTAAGACTATCTTTTTTTTATTTATGTATTTACTATGAAGGTGAGACCGGTCACTTGTCTTGGCCCCCACTCTTATCTATGTAGAAGAGGTGTTGTTGGACATGTCATGTGTAATGTTATGAGCTTTGACTCTCTCTTAACTCTTGTTGTTATGATATGAGTGATGTCCTTTTGCACCGGTTATCCCTATTTCTACTCTTTTGTTTCTATTTTATTGCTTCTGCAATAAAGGATGTGTAATGATGAGCTAAGAGGCTTTCTTGGGGTCCTTTCGGGTTCTCCTTCTATCGTGTCATGTCTAGGCCCTAGGCTTGAGTCATGACAAACTTGGTATCAGACTACTATGTTGTTTTATCCTTGACGTCCAACACATCATGTCGATTAAAGTCTTAGGCATTCTAGGAAATATTTCCCTTCTTTATGATCTATGTTGTATGATGGAGTTAGGTCCCCTAGGGCTTATTGCTAATCCCTAACCATTATATTTTAGGGTATGTTTCATGCTACTCAAGATGGTGATATGACGAATGCGGAGATTAGCAATGCTCTATTGGTATTGGCCAAGGCAGCGATAAAATAGGTAACTCACCTCGATCAACAACTGAGTGCTCTCGAGACTTCAATTTGTAAAGGGAGGGGTATTGAGGCCAAAAGGGCTCGTATGGAAGGAACATTCCAAACTCTTAAAGATAGAGGTGATGCTATATGTTCAACATGTGATATGGTTGATAAGGGCCCATGTTTTAATAGCACCAATGCTTGTTTCACTTATGGTGAAGTGCGACATAAGATAAAGGATTGCCCTCATAAATGCAATAAGTGTGAAGGAGGTGATGGTGGGATGACTAATCCCAAGTGTCAAAGGTGTGGGAAGTACTATGGTCGCCCATGCTTGTGAAAGATAATGCTTGATATGGGTGTAGTAAAGTGGGTCACAAGCTAGTGGATTGTCTATATGCTCGAAGGAGGTGTAAAGGTGGTCAACCTTTAGATCAAGGTGGTCATGTTGATCAAGGGGCTCAAGGAGGGGATGAGGTACCTGACATTGCTATAGGTATGTTGAAATTTCCTTTGACTTTGATGTGCATACATTGATGGGCCCGGATGCCACTATCTCTATCATTATTGTTTTGGTTGCTAGTAGGTTGCACGTGTCTCCCAAACTTTCTTGGTGGTTTTCTTATTGGTGAGCCTATTGTTGTTTGAAAGTTCAAGGGAGTTGTTCCGTGTTCATATTGCATTAGGTCTTACCTTGTGACTGGTTGGTATTGTTGTTGTGGACTTTGATATTATGCTTGGGGTGGATTAGTTGCATGCATATTCCGTCCCCATTGAATGTAGAGCTCATAGATATAAATTCTGATTCCATACTAAATCCATCCTTGAATGGGGGCTCGTAATGTGGTTTCAAGGGGTAACTTTATTTCTTGTCTTAAGGTACAATGGATCTCTAAGGGTTGCATTTGACATCTTGTAAGAGTTAGGGGTGTTGAACCTAGGTTATTTCTATTGAGGTATTTCGTTGATCGATGGGTTAGTGAAATCCTTCCCGATACTTTGAATTGGGGTAGTGGCCTTTTGGTTTGACTTATGCCATAACTATGTCTATGGGTCTTATAGATGTGGTCTTTAGTCCTTACCTTGTTATGTTTATGGTGGTCTCTAGTCATGAAGTAATGATTTATTTAGAGCTTGTGAACCACAAATCTTGGGGTAAGAGGAGTTATACGCTAAGTATGTGAAGTGTGAATTGTGGTTAAAGGAAGTTACCTCCCTAGTTCATGTGATGTCGGAGAATGGTATTAAGGTTGATCTAAAGGGAACGTATGTGATTAGAAATCGGCATAGACTATTGACCCCATTTGACATTAGAAGCTTCTTGGGCTTAGCGGGTTACCACCAAAGGCTTGTGAATAGGTTCCCTTCAACTGCTTCTCCCATGACTAAGTTAACCCAAAAGAAGGCTAAGTTTGTGTGACCGATGCGTGTGAAGAGAGTTCCTAAGCCTTGAAGAATAGGCTTTTGTCCGCTCCTATATTGTCACTATCGAAAGGGCTAGAGGGTTGGTTGTGCATTGTGATGCCTCTCAAAATGGTTTAGGTTATGAGTTGATGCAAGATGGTTAGGTGGAAGCCTATGCTCTTAGATAATTTGAGATGTATGAGAAGGATTATCCTATCTTCGACCTTGAGTTATCCACCGTGGTTTTTACTTTGAAAATTTAATGTTATTGGTTGTATAGGGTGCGGCTTGATGTGTTTACCGTTTACTAGAGTCTCCAATATGTGTTCACCCAAGGGGGGTCTTATCTTGAGACAAGAAGGTGGTTAAAACTTCGTAAAGATTATGATAGGAGTGTGTATTATCATCCCAGTAAGACTAATATTATGGTCGGTGCTTTCCGTAGGGTATCCATGGGTAGCCTTATTCATGTTGAGGGTTGTAGCATGAAGGCGAGTAGGTAGGTCCATCAGTTTGCTAGATTAGGGTAAGGTTAGAAGAGGTGGATAATGGTGGTATGTTATTGTTAATGGTTATAAGACTTCATTAGTTGAGGACATGAAGCTAAGCAAGACCTTGATCCCTCGTTAGAATTAAAGAACTTGGTTAGTGATGTAAAGGTGGAGGTTTTCTCTAAAGGGGGAGATGGTACACTTAGGTACCAAGGTAGGTTGTGTGTGCCTTATATAGATGGCTTGAGAGAGAGGATTCTTAATGAGGCTCATGGTTCTTCCTATTCGATACACCCCAGTTCTACCAAAATGTGTAGAGATTTAGGAGATGTGTGCTGATGAGGAGACATGAAGAAAGACATTGCCAAATTTGTATCCGGTTGTCATAGGTGTCAATAAGTCAAAGCCGAGCACCAAAGGTCGGGTCGCACAGCGCAAGACATAGAGATTCCTACTTGGAGATGGGAAGAGATTAATATGGATTTTGTAGTTGTGTTGCCCAAGACTAGAAAGGGTTTTTATTCCATTTGGGTTGTGGTTGTTAGGATGTCAAAATTGACTCACTTCCTATCGGTTAAGACCACATATAGGGCTGAAGATTATGCTGGGTTGTACATTCTTGACTTGGTGAGATTGCATAGGGTTACTTTATCCATCATATTGGATCATGGTGCTCAAGTACTTCACATATTTGGAGATCCTGTCAAAGAGGTCTTGGTACAAGAGTTAAACGTAGTACAACCTTTCACCCTCAAACGAATGGCGAAGCTGAAGGAACTATCCAAACACTTGAAGATATGCTTAGGGCTCCTTTGAGGCTCTCTAGGGTAGATGTTGTAGATCACCGGTCGGGTGGTTTGAAGTGGGAGAGATGACTTTGTTGGGTCTGAATCTGATTATGGAGGACATGGATAAGGTGAGATTGATTAGAGAAAGGATGAAGTACCCCAAAGTCATCAAAAGTCCTATGCCAATGAGAGAAGAAAGGATCTTGAATTTAAAGTTTGTGATTGGGGGTATTTGAAGGTTTCATTCATGAAAGGTGTGGTTGTCTTGGTAAAGAGGCAATTGAGTTCACGGTTCGTGAGTCCCTATAAAGTGTAGAGGAAGATTAGTAAGATTGCATACGAATGGGAAGTGCCTTTGGATTAAGATATGGTTCGTCCGGTTCTTTATGTTTCTAGGATTTAGGAGGTGTGTTAGTGATTCAAGTGTTATAAGACTACTGAGGTTGTGGACATTGTGAAGAATGAGTTGACTTATAAGGAGGTCCAGTGGAGATGGGGTGGATATGAGTAAAGGTTGATTTGTGAGGGTGTAGTGTTCGTCAAGACCCATTGGAAGAATCGTCAAGTGGAGAGTGTCTTTCAGGAAGCTGGAGCGGGCATGGAAGGCAGTATCCATACCTCTTTTATTCTATTATAGCTAATGATAACACTTCAAGTCCTTTTTTGATTCCAAGTCTTATTTTTAATCTCTATGTCATTGCATGCATTCATGTTTATGTTGACAAGTTCATGATGATTTTTACACCTATGTTTAGATTTTTTGAAACAATGTTTAAGTGCATTTGTTGTATATTTATGTGGGCTGAAATTGTCATGTTTAAGTATCTCATATATGTCTCTTTGAAATTTGGGAATGGATGTTCCAAAGGGTGAGATATTGAAAAGACCCCAAAAAGTGCTAAAAAATGTGCCTTGAAATGCCCGGAATCATAATTTCCATATATCTCAAAATTCATGCATGATATCAAAAATCTGACTTCATATTCTTTTTTAGGGGGTCAAAATGAGTGGGAAATGGATCTAACCCCAATTTTAGAGCAACCGTAGCGAATTTCAAAATTCCAAAGTTTGCGAAAAATAGTGGGCATTCGCGCCCGTGGCGCGACACACCCAGTGTGCACCCCTATGATAATTTTGTATAGTTTTGTGTTCCAACACATACGAATAAGTAGAGCCTAGATCAAATAAAATGAACATGAATGGTGGCATACTGGAACCATATATGTGATAACTGCATCAGAAGCCTCTACCTTGGACTTGTCAGGATAGCATAGCAAACTCTACAAACACCACTAGCCTTTGGGCCATCACAGGTACCACTTCTCCCTATACCATGACCTCTTCTAGCACCACCATTTATGTCATGAGAGGTATCTATGGCTACTACCTGTGTTGTTGAAGCCTATGTAGGAAACACCCAATGTGGACAATAGTTGGCGAAGTTCCCAACCTCATCATAAACATAATAAATCTTGGGGTCTTGCCCCTGAGATGACTATGCAGAAGAACCACCATGCCTGGGTGCGCTACCTACCTCAGTAAATCTGGATCTATCAACATTATCATATACAAAAAGAGTTGTCTGAACTGCTCGACCCTGATAGCTATGCCTCTGAATCTTGTAGTCATGTGGCAGGTGCCCGCTAAACTTTCCATCTCGATGAAACCACTTTTCGCCACCCTATCTATCCTGTATGATATGCTCTATCATCTAAGGGTGATCCACAACACTCTAGAAAATGCCTCCACCCAACACCAAGGATGTTGTAGCCTCTTGAAGATACCCTGCCAAGCCCTTGGTAAACCGTCGGATCTTCTCAAACTTATTAGGGATACAAGACAAGGCATATCTAGATAAGGCATTAAATCTAGCTTCGTAGTCAGAAACATACATAGATCCTTATTATATCCCAACAAACTCATCTTAGCAGTTGTCTCAAATGCTATTGGGCATGAATTTCTACAAAAATATCTTAGCAAGCTGTCCCCAGGTCATAGCTAGTGATCCAACAAGTCGATGAGTTACCACTCACCTCTACCATTCCTTGGCAAGGCCAATGAACAAATATGAAGTGTAGGCAACTCCATGCATCTCAAGAATAGCTAGATTACATAACTGGTCCTGGCACTCTCACGGAAAATCATAAGCTTTATCGCTAAGAGTGCCATTAAAATTGTAGTGGAGCCAACTGCACAAACCTCTCAAAACTCTTCTGCTCCACTGTAGACATACCTAGACTAGTAGAAAATGGTGGCACTATAAACAAGAGAGGTGCAATGGATAGAACAATAGCTAAACTCTAAAGGTGAGTACCCGAATTGGCTTAGATACCTGAAGTGGAGTAATAAAAGTTGCAAGAGGGTCAGCTGGAGCTAAAGAAGGACCCACATGAATCATAGTTGACTTCGGTGGAGCATTAGAAGGACCAACCGATGTGGTAGAAATCGGTATCTGAATAGCATCTGGGGATGGAGGAGCTCTCTCCAATCTATCCAATAACCTCTATAACACACCTCAACGTAGTTCGGAAAGATCTTATGGTGCATTGTTTTCAATATCTTCAAATCTATGCAGAATTTCATAAATTAGACTTCATATTCTTATTCAGAGGGCAAAATTGTGTGGTAAAACGATTATCGACAAGGTATATTTTTTTGCAGGCCAAAAGAATAATTTTTCAGTGAAATTTTGCAAACCAGTGGTTGTCCTCGTCAAGACCGTGATGCAGACAGGATGCGCCTTAGGTCCAAAAGTCTCTTTTTCATTCAAGGGCATTTGGGTATATACCCAATGCCTATATATACGGGAATCCCTCATTTTCAGCCATTTTCATAACCCAAAATCTTTCAAAAACACTCCCAAAACCCTTCCAATTAATCGTTAAATCCTCCATCCAATTTCAAGAATCTCAAGAGCACATTTGGATTTTCAAGAACACAAGTCAAAACTCAAGCCTTCCTCCAATTTTGCTTCAAGAAACTCTGAGGTTTGAGGTATGTGGGTTTGATTGTGGGAACCTTCCTTCCCACATGTCCAACCATTTCTCTTCTCCTACTACATGAAGTTTATGAATCCTTATGGTTATTTCATGAACTCTTGAATATGGTATTACTATTATGCAATCTATTATGATTTATATTTGTGCATTAATATCAAGTAAAGTATTATGTGGTATTTATGGATTTTGTAACACCCCACAAACACTATAAATATTTGTACTACACATATGAAACATGATATGGACTTTCAAATTAGTGCCAATTTTAAAAGTGTTTGCATCTCGCGTTAAAGGGTGTCGTGTGTATCTAAAGTTTAAGAAAGTTGTGCGTATACATGCATTGTGTCGAGTTAAGGGGACTAAGACCCTAAACACAGGAAAACAATTGAGGTGCTTGTAGGACTTAGGAAGCTAGCAGGTGAGTCAGCTACTATCTTAG
>DF364219.1:22594-49480 GCA_000787875.1 Solanum virginianum | reverse complement strand
AGTTCGGATGAAGGATTTATGTCTATTTTCGTAAACCTGGTTCGTGCAGAAAATGAAGATTCTAGTGGGGTTTTCGCGTCGCCTCCCCGACGTGCCCATGTGTTTTTTGGTGCCTGTTTTAATTTTTTTGGTCCAAGACTTGGAAATCTTAGGCCTAAGGGTTTACACACTTGAAAATACATATACTTAGCCTTATTTCATCCTCAAATCATCCTAAACATTCCCTAATACTCAAACATTTAGACTCATATTTTACCCTGCATTCAAGTCCCAAACTCAAGACTGATCTTAAGGATTTTGCCATGGATCTTATTCAAGCTTCAACTCTCCATCTCCAATCTTCTTTAAGGGTTCTCTAAAGTCATGGTATGTGGTGTTGAACCATTGGGTCCTTTTACCTATGAGGCCTAAGTCTCCATTTTACTAATATTACGGGGGTGTTGCAAGGTGTTGATTGATGGTTTTACTATAGATTTTCTTGCATCATTTCATCTCTAAATTGCATGACCTTTTCCCCCCATTACACACCCCCAAGGTGTTTGATAAAATGTCCGGCTAGGGTTTCTTTTGGAAATTAAGGTTCAAAGCATGAGATATGATATGAATGATAATATGATGATGAAATGAGCTTATGTATATGATGAATCCTATGTCATGTGTTGCATTAGACTATATGATGAATACTATATAAAGTGTAGTACTCGACCATGCCTAATTCGGGGGGTTCCAACACGTGGATAACCTAGATGAGGGTTAATACTTATCCACCAGAGTGATAGGATGGCATTATCACTAACCTAGATGAGGGTTTGTACTCCTAACCAAGATGGAGGTTTGTACCTACTAACCTAGATGAGGGTTAATACTCATCCACTATGGTGATGGGGTGGTATCATCATCAACCTAGATGGGGTTTTGTACTCATCCACCTAAGTTATGGGGTGACAATATCACTAACCTACCAAGGGGTTCGTACTTTGGAAATTTAGCTTAGTCTCCTCTACACATATGATATTCTATATGAGCATGGGTTACTTAAGCATGTTTTACTTATGCATTGATCATACATGTCATATTGCTATATTATCCCTATTGCCTATGGTTATGTATTTTGAATGCTTATCTCTTGTTGAATTGCATCGTATATACTTAATACATTCAAACATACTAACGTATACACTTGGCTACATGATATCACCATGTAGTGACCGAATTTCGTGACCAAGGATGTGTAATGATATGCTATGAGGCTTGTTTGGTGTTCCTTTGTGTTCCTTATTTGCTGATCATATCTAGGCCCTATGCTTGGGTCATGACAAAGATGGTATCAGAGCACTAGGTTGATAGATCCTCAGAGTCAATCAAACCAGATCGATTAGAGTCTTATTCATGGTTGTGTTGTGCACCATAACTATGATTAGGTGTCTATGAGATTTTTTTGGAAATATTTTCATTCTTCATGGTCTATGTCATACTTTAGAAGCGAGATAGGGCTTTCTGCTCTAACAAATATTCTTTGCTCTTTTAGTTGATCATGCTTCTTCAAGGAGGAAGGCAAAGGAAGGTAAGTAGAAGGTTTTGATTTTGATGGATCCGAGTTTCACTATTTCTTCTGTATTCTTTTGGTTGACCATGAGGCTTCTTGTGTGCCCAAGTGGTTATGTGGATCTTTGGTGTCTACTCTCTTGGTTGGGTATATTGTTGCTAGAAAATTCATAGGTGTTGATTGGGGTTTATATTGCACTAGGTCTTGCTTTGTGGCTTGTTGGGTTTTATGTGGTGGATTATGATATTGTACTTAGGATGGAATAATTGCATGCATATTGTGTCTCCATGGATGGTGGGACCCGTAGAGTTAGAATTCGAGTCCCTAATTAACCCATCTTTGAGCGGGAGGTTATCAAGTGGTAGCAAGGGGAGGTAGGTCTATTCTTGACTTAAGGTGTAGTTGATCTATAAGGGGTTGTATTTTTCATCTTGTGATAATTAGAGGTGTTGAACCTAAGTTGTTTTGTCTATAGAATTATTATTGGTGGTGGATGAGGCTTTGAATGTCTTTTCCAATATTTTGAATTTTGGGGTAGTATCCTTTGGTTTGACCAGTACACCGGTTATGCCTATAAGTCTCATGAGTAAGAGCTCTAGTCCTTACCCTCATAGGTTTAGGGTGGTTTTGGTGATGATAATATGGTTCGTTCCCTAATGAGGTAGTGCATGTGAATCATTAGAGGGTAGTACTATGAGTTCAAGGAAGAAGGTTGGGTGCTAAGTAGGTGAATTGGGAAATTTGGCGGTAAGGGGTTGCCTTCCTAGGTTGTGTGGTGCCGGGTGATAGTATTAAGGTATACTTTAGTAAGACGGAGGTGATTAGAGCGTAGGCTATACCTTTGACTTCACCGGATATTAGAAGATTCTAGGGTTTAGTGGGCTATTGCCAGAGATGGTGAGTAGATTCTCTTCTATTGTTGCCCCTATGACTTAGTTGACCTTAGTAAGGCTATGTTGTGATTGAGGTTTTGAGTAGGGTGATTTGATAGGTCCGGGAGTTGGTATTTCTTGTGTTATCCCTTGGTGCTAGTAGGATTCATGTGTATATGGGTTTCATTCATAGGTTCCTTTCACCCATTAAGCCCAATCTTTCTTTTTATGAAAATTGCATGATTTCAAGATGTACTTCTTATAGGTATCTATTAGTATGAAATATGAGCATGAAATACGTTGGGGTTTTGTCTAATATTGTTGATTATGCATAAATATCTATTTTGAGCTTGTACTATGAAATGATCTTTGTATATTGAGACTATACATGATTCAAGCTATGAAATCTATGGACTATTGTGAAGTTTTAACGATGAAATGCCAAGTTAAGAATTCTCAAGATATGTGCATGTTTTACAAGTCATGACTTCATGATGAATATAGGTTATCAACTATGTTATGAATTCATGAAATTATCTATGATTATGCAAGTATGAAGTTAAGCCCTTTTCAAAAATTTATTTTCAAGAAAACCAATTACTTATTGTAATTTGGAATTTGAATATTATGATTCCTAAAATTCTATTGATGCATGCGTAGTATTTATTTGATAATTTTAATGTGACTTAAACCGTTATATGGGGATTTACTTTGGGTTTATGAAGCTATAAGTATGCATGTTCCTGTTCATTTGATGATTTTAATATGACTTAAACCGTTATATGAGGATTTACTTTGGGTTTATGAAGTTATAAGCATGCATGTTCCCCTTTTGAAATTATCTATGCATGAGAGATTACACTATGGATTTAAATATGGAATTAATTATGTTTTCACTTCAATTTCATAATATAAATGTTGATATTAAATGGAGTCTTAATTACCTATGTCATATTTCCTCATTATTCATAGCATATACGTTCATCTACATGAATTATTTATGTTATGGATAAGTCCAACTTCGTTTTATGGTATGATTTTGATAAAAGGTTGGTTATGACAATATTGTGATCACATATATGTCTTTGATTGTGGCTCTTTAGGCATTTTGGATGCTTGCACCATTTTGTATATGAATAGGCCATTCATATGCATGAGTATTATGACTATAAAATTATGATTTTGGCATTTGAGCCAAAGTATGAATTATTATGAATGGTGTTTGGCCTTTAAGCCCAATTGTACATTGAAATGATTTGGAAAATGACTATTGCCTTTTCGAGAGTATTTACATACATATTATAAGTATTCTTATGGGATGATGACTTAGCTTGCTGTGATGAGGGTCTTGGGGTAGTTTGGGCTACTTGCATAGCATGTTTCTAATAAGTGTAGAACCCGTAAAGTTGTAATATGATGGGTAAGGATAGATGATCTATTTGGTCAATTACAATGGTTAGTCATTTCTCTAAGATTGATCTTTGGGTCAAGTTTTATCTCCAAGAGAGGATGAAGATAGGTGATATCCCTAGGTGTCTTTTCGAATTAGAAGTGAGCATTATGAATGTTGGTGGCAATGTTTGGTTGATTTATGCATTGGCTATATCTATGGGCTTTATGAATAGGGTCTTAAAACCCTACCTTGATATGTTTGTGGTGGTCTCTAGTTTTGAGGTATCAATTTGTTTAAAGCTTGTGAATTATTTAGGGGTAGTGTTGTAAGCCTTGGAGGATGAGAAGTTGTTCGCTAAATATGAAAGGTGGGCATTGTGGGTAGCAAGAAGATGGCTAGAGCCCCTTAAGGAATATGGTGTAAACGAGCATTAGCTTTCCTGTTTAGGCTAGTGTTGTCATTGATGCCCTAAGTAGCCTAGCATGTGTTGATGATAGTGGCAAAGGGGTAACTTGAGTGGTCCATTTTTTGGCTAGATTGAGGGATTAGGTTGAAGGAAGTTGAGCGTGGTAATATAGAGTTCTTGATGGCTCCAAATTTTCATTGGTTGGGGAGATTTAGATTAAGCAAGGCCACGATTTTGCCCAAATAGAGTTGGAAGTTTTGGGTGAGGAAATGATAGAGTGTAAGTTGACTCTTAAGGGGGAGATGGTGGCTATGGTACCAAGTGGGTTAGGGGTATTTAAGATTGATAATTGAGTTGAGGATTGTGAGTCCTTATAGAGTGTAGAGGGAGGTTGGTAAGGTTGCATAAGTTTGGGAATAGCCTATGGATGTAGATATGGTTCGTCTAGTGCTTCATGCTTCTAGGTGGATGTGATGTGTTGGTGAGTTTAGTGTTATAGAAAACTTTGAGGTTGTGGGTGTTAAGGAGGGTAAGTTGGCTTAAGAGAAGGTCCCGGTGGGGGTGTTGGATGGATGAGGTGAGTTTAGTGTTATAGAACACTTTGAGTTTGTGGGTGTTAAGGAGGGTAAGTTGGCTTAAGAGAAGGTCCCGGTGGGGGTGTTGGATGGATGAGTGGATAAGTTGATTGATAATGATCTAGTGTTCTTCAAAGCCATTTGGGAGGAGTCGTCTATTCGTATGTGTCTCTCGGGGAGCCGGAGCGAGCATAGAGGAGCAATATTTATATCTCTTTCATTCTATTCAAGCTCATGATAACACGTCAAGTCCTTTTTATGATTTCAAGTCTTGCATTTCAGCCCCTATGTCATTCATATGCATGCATGTTTAAGTTGGCAAGTTTAAGATGAATTTACACTTATCCTGAGATTTTGAAAATGGTGTCTTAAACGTAATATTGCATTCTTGTTGGGCTGATTTGTTTATGATTACTCTTGTCATGTACATTTCTTTTACATTCGGTTACGAATGTTCCCAAGGGGGAGATATTGAAATGACCCCAAAAAGTGCTCAAAAATATGCCTCGAAAGTACCCGAAATTGTATTTCCCATATATCTAAAATTCATTCGTTGTTTTAAAAATTTGACTTCATTTTCTTGTTTAGGGGGTCAAAATTAGTGGAAAATGGATCTAACCCGAATTTTAGAGCAACCGTATCAAAATCCAAAAATCGCAAAGAACACTATTTAGAAGGGTCACCTTTGAAGGGGCATATATCTTACACACAAAGAGCTAGGTGGCCCACAACCTATCAATTTAAAGACCTTTGAATTAGCTTTCCAACGCACTTTGTTTCACCTCATTTTGAGTTCGGATGAAGGATTTATCTATTTTTCTAAAAGTAATTCGTGTAGAAAAGGCAGATTCCAATGGGATTTTTGCGTCGTCTCTGCGACGCGCCCCTGTGTTTTTTGGTGCCCGTTTTAAATTTTTTGGTCTAAGACTTGTAAGTTTCGGGCCTAAGGCTTTCCACACTTTAAAATACATATACTTAGTAATATTTCACGCTCATATCATCCTAAACATTCCCCAATACTCACTCAAACATTTAGACTCATATTTCACCCTAAATTCAAGTCCCAAACTCAAGACTAATCTTAAGGATTTCACCGAGGATCTTATTCAAGCTTCAAGTTTCCATCTCCAATCTTCTTCGAGGGTTCTCCAATCTTCTTCAAGGGTTCTCCAAAGTCAAGGTATGTGGTATTGAACCATTGGGTCCTTTGACCCATGGTACCTAAGTCTCCATTTTACTAATATTGCATGATTTAAAGTTGATTTTACTTGTGGGTCTTGTATATTGAGAAATTTACGGCATAGTAAGGAAAGTATGGTTGTTTTAGCATGTTTTGAGCTTTAAATCTTGTATCTAATGTTGGATTTGATGAGGGGTTTTGGCCAAAGCATGAGATATGATATGAATGATGATATGATGATGAAATGAGCTTATTTATATGATGAATCCTATGTCAAGTGTTGCATTAGACTATACGATGAATACTATATAAAGTGTAGTACTCGACCATGCCCAGTCCAGGGGGGTCTAGCACTCGAATAACCTAGATGAGGGTTAATACTCGTCAACTAGAGTGATACGGTGGCATCAATACTAACCTGGATGAGGGTTTATACTCCTAACTGAGATAGGGGTTTATAACCACTAACCTTGATGAGGGTTAATACTCATCCACCAGGTGATGGGGTGGCATCATCATCAACCTAGATGGGCATTTGTACTCATCCACCTAGATGAAGGTGTATACTCATCCATCTAAGTGATGGGGTGGCAACATCACTAACATATAAAGGGGTTCGTACTTTGGAGATTTAGCTTGCTCTCTTCTACACATAGATTAAGATTCTCTTTACTTTATTGTATACTTATGACTATGAGGGTGAGCTCGGTTGTATGTCTTGGCCCTCGCCATTATCTATGTAGTAGAGGTGTTATTGGACAAAACTATGTATTTATGCTATGAGTTGATTTATTTATCTCTTGACTCTATGTTACGACATGTTCTCCCTTATTCCCTCTTGCCCTTATTTCTATTTTCTGCAAATGTCATTTAATTATTTACGCGACCAAGGATGTGTAAAGATATGCTATGAGGCTTGTTTGGGATTCCTCCGTGTTCTCCATTTGCTGGTCATGTCTAGGGCATAGGCTTGGGTTGTGACAATGCAAAAGCGGTATTCTCATCTTTTCCACTCCACTCAAGCCAAAGGTACTAATCCTAAGTCCCATATGTGATTTAAAGTATTACATTTCAGCCCCTATGTCATTCATATGCATTCATGTTTAAGTTGGTATACTTATGAGGATTTTTCCATTATATTAAAATTTTGAAAATGGTGTTTTATATGTTATGTTGTATTCTTGTTGGACCTAATTTGTTCATGATTACTCTTGCCTTGTACGTCTCTTTTAAATTTGGGGATGAATGTTCCCATGGTGGAGATATTGAAATGACCCCAATAGTTCCCAAAAATGTGCCTTGGAATGTTCAAAATTTTAATTTCCATATATCTAATAAAAATTTGTTTGTTATTTCAAAAATCAGACTTCATAATTGTAATCAGGGGATCAAAATTAGGTGAAAAAGGTGTAACCTCGATTTAAGAGACAAAGAATAGCAATTTCAATTTTTGAAAGTGCAAATTCCAGTGAGGTTTCTGCGTTGCCTCTATAACGCGCCAAGGGCACGTTCATGTGTAATTTCTCCTCTGCATCATGGAGAGGTGTATTTTCCTTGGCAGTGTTTTTCCTGTGCGGTCCAATTATTCTAAGTGTTGGGCCCATGTTTTTCCAAACGTGTTTTTATCTATACATAGTCAAATTTCACCCTTTTATCATCCTAAACATTTCCCAATACCCCCAAAACTCTTAGGCACATTTTCATTTCAAAATTCAAGACCCAAAACCCTCATCCGAAATTAAGGATTCTCTTCAAACTTCAAGCTTCCATTTTCAAACTTCATCAAGAACTTCCCCAAAGCTAAGGAATGTGGTGTTAAACCATTGGGTCCTTTCACCCATCGTACCTAAGCTTCCTTTTTACTAATATTGCATGATTTAAAGTTGATTTCACATGTGGGTCTTGTATATTGAGAAATTTACTACATTGTGATTTTAGTTCATGAAAGTGTGGTTGTTTTAGCATGTTTTGAATTCTAAATGTTGGATTTGATGAGGGGTTTTGATATGAATGTCTTGGGGGTGTTGCAAGGTGTTGATTGATGGTTTTCCAACAGATTTTCTTGCATGATTTCATCTCTAAATTGCATGGTCTTTTACCCCCATTACATACCCCAAGTGTTTGATAAATTATTCGGCTAGGATTTCTTGTGGAAATGAAGGTTTAAAGCATGGGATAAGATATGAATGATGTTATGATAATGAAATGAGCTTACATATATGATTTTTCCTATATGAAGTGTTGCACTAGAGCATATGATGAATCTTATATAAAGTGTATAATCGACTATGCCCAATTTGGGGGGTTTGAGCACTCAGATAACCTGCTAAAGGGTTAGTACTGCTCCACCTGGTAATGGAGCGGCATCATCACTAACCTAGATGGGGGTTTGTATTTGTTAACCTAGGAAAGGGTGTGTACTTCTCCACCATGGTGATGGGGTGGCATTATCACCAACCTAGATGACGGTTAGTACTCATCCACCTAAATGATGGGGTGGCAGCATCACTAACCTACCAAGGGCTTCGTACTTTGGAAATTTAGTTTGGTCTCTTTTACACATATGATATCCTATATGAGTATAGGTTACTCAAGCATGTTTTACTTATGCATTGATCATACATGTCATATTGCTATATCAATCCTATTGTCTATTGTTATGCATGTTGATTATGAAACTTATCTATTATTGTATTGCATCCCACATACTTAGTACATTCAAATATACTAACACATACTCTTGCCTACATCATATCACCATGTTGGAACCGGTGCATAAGTTAATGATCCTCCTCCTCCATATGACTAGTCAGTGCTATTTCAAGCTAGTTGGTGAGTCCTGCATTTTGGGGACATTGTTCTTTGTTATCTTCTTGCCTTGTATTGAGATACTCTATTTTATGTTCTATTTTGACTAAGAGAGTGACCCTAGTTACTTTGTCTTGGACCCTGCTCTATCTATCTATTTAGAGGTGTTTGTTGGACAAGTTATGTATTTATGATATAAGCTATTACTCCTTGTCTATTGATGTTGATGTTTTGGAAAGTTATTCCCTTAGCCACTATGCCCCTTTATCTTAATTTACATCTTTTATATGCTTCCGCGATTGATGATATGTAAAGACAAGTTAAGAGGCTTGATTGGGGTCATTTTGGGTTTCTCATTCGCAGTGTCACATCTAGGCCTTAGGCTTGGGTCGTGAAATATGTATGTGTTGACGTCATATGATGTATCTATTGTATTGTGAGATGACCATGGCCAATTGAGGGGTGATGCCTCAATCATCTTGATGGGGGTGGTATTCCATAAACTAATTGAGGGGTTGGTACCTCAATCATCTCGGATGGGGGTGGTATGCCGTCCACTAATTGAGGGGTTGCTACCTCAATCATCTCCGATGGGGGCGGTATGCCATCAACCAATTGAGGGGTTAGTACCTCAATCGTCTTAGATAGGGGCAGTATGCCATAACCAATTGGGGGGTTGGTACCTCAATCACCTATATAGGGGTGGTATGCCATCGACCAATTGAGGGGTTGGTACCTCAATCACTTCTAAGGGGTAGTCTACCTTAGATTCCAAGTACTAAGTTGCTTGGTCTATGATAATGGTCTATTTTCTTCATATGTAATATGTTTTATATGTAAGCATGTTTACTTCAAGTATCATTCATGCATACCATATCGTTATATGTTCATCTATTGCCTAATTATGCATTTTGACTATGTTGCCTATCTATTATTGCATTGCATCCTGCATACTTAGTACATTCAAACATACTAAGACATACTTTTGCCTACATGATATCACCATGTAGGAACCGGAGCCACACTTGATCATCCTTCTCCTCCACATCGCTAGTGCGATTTCCCTACAAAGAAGTGGTGAGTCCTCAACTTTGGGGACGTTGACTTTTATCTTATGCAATCTACAAAGACTCTCTTTCCTTGTTATTATATACTTGACTATGAGGGTGAGCTCGATTACTTATCTTGGCCCCCGCTAAGTTTATGGTTAGAGGTGTTATTAGACATGTTATGTATAATGCTATGATCTTTGATACTCTTGACTCTTTGATGTTTATGCTATGAAAAATGTCTCTTAGCCCCGCTTATCCCTATTTCTATCTTTTATTGTTATTTTATTACTTCCGCTACCAAGGATATATGATGATTAAGAGGTTTGCTTAGTACTCCTTTGGGTTCTCCATGCACCATGTCACGTCTAGGACCTAGGCTTGGGTCATGACAAACTTTATATCAGAGTACTAGGTTGTTAATGGTGCTCGACATCCCATACACCGCATTGATTAGAGGCTTATTCATGGTTGTGTTGTGCATCATAGCTATGAGTAGGAGGCTATGAGACGTTTTAAGAAATGTATCCCTTATTCTTACTCTATGTCATGCTATTGATTACCGACAACTTTATAAGGTGCATCATAGCTATGAGTAGGAGGCTATGAGACGTTTTAAGAAATGTATCCCTTATTCTTACTCTATGTCATGCTATAGAAGTTGAGGTATGGTTTTTCCCCCCTAACGATTGTTCTTTGCTATGCTAGCTCATGCCTAACACAAGAGGAAGAAGAGCCCATACACCTGAGGAACAATTGTCTCATGGTGAACTCTGGGATGCACTTGCATTACTAGCTCAACTTGTGGTTAACTAAGCCAACCAAGGTGCCCAATCCCCTTATGCTCCTACTCCAGCATCTCGAATGAGAGATATTATGAGGGTAAACCCACTAGAATTTAATGGGTCTAAGGTGGATGAGGACTCTCAAGAATTTATTGATAAGGTATACAAGGTGTTGTCCATTATGGGTGTGAGGTTAGATGAAAAAGGGGAGTTGGCAGCTTACCAACTCAAGGAGGTGGCTCAAATTTGGTATACTCAATGGAAGAAGGAGAAGGGGAACAACTATGTGGTTCTATGGGAGGAGTTTAAAGTGGCTTTCCTCAATCGGTTCTTTCTCTTGAGCTTAGGGAGGCCAAATTGGTTCACTTAAAAAGATCTCAACTTGAGGCAAAGAAGGTGGTTAGAACTTCTGAAGGATTATGATATGAGTGTGCATTATCATCTCGGTAAGGCTAATGTTATGGCAGATGCTTTGATAGAGGGAGTATGCCCTCAAGTTCAACCAACTCTCAAAATATGCTTCACACTTGTTTACCGACTTAAGGTCTAGAATGAATAAATTTGTAATGGGTGTTTTCAATTTGGTAAGTGAAGAATGTCATACCGCTATGTAGATTAATGACATGGATTTGTCTCACTTGATAACTTACGCCAAATAATTGGAGGGGGAGAAATTGAGGAAGAGAAGGGGTCATGAGGCCAAGTGGGCCTATTTTGATGGTAAGTTGCAAAATCACAAAGGTGGCCAGTTTTACCAAGGTCAAGGGTCTTCTCATGCTCCTAGCGGGGGATTTGCCAATGACTACCCAAGGCTACAAGAGGGTGGTGGTGTGGTGCCTAGACTTGTGTGTTCGAAATATGGTAAGGGTCATGATGGCCCATACATGAGGGCTGCTAGTGCTTCCTATGGTTGTGGGGGGTAGGCTACAAGGTGATTGACTGTCCATAGAATTGAAACAAGGGTATGGATATTCGTCCTCAAGGCCGGGGTGCTAATAAGGTTCCTTTGGGTAGAGTAGGCTAACAAGGTGGTGCCCCAATGCATAATCGATTTTATACATTGCATGGGAGGCAAAGGGTTGATGAGGTGGTAGTCTACCTTAGATTCCAAGTACTAAGTTGCTTGGNNNNAAGATCTTGATCCCTCCTTGCATGGGAGGCAAAGGGTTGATGAGGTGCCCGATATCAATATCGGTATGTTAAAAGTCATTGATTTTTATGTGTATGCATTGATAGACCCGGGTGCTACTCTTTCTTTTTTTACTCCTCGTATTTCCAAAAAGTTTCATGTTAAGCTCGAATTGTTATGTGAGTCTTATGAGGTGTCCACTCCTATTGGTGCATCTATTATTGCTAGAAAGTCTATAAAAATTTTCCCATTTGTATCTTGCATAAAATATTGCCTTGTGATCTTGTTGAGTTGGATATGGTTATTTTTATGTCATTCTTGGGATGGATTGGTTGCATACATACTATGCCTCTATTGATTGTAGAACTTATAGGACCAAATTTCAATTCCCAAATGAACCTATCCTTGAGTGAGAGAGCCATGATGTGATGGTCAAGGATAGGTTTATCTCTTGCATTAAAGCCTAAAAGTTGATCTCTAAAGGGTGTCTTTATCATCTTGTGAGGGTTAGTGATGTGGAGTCCAAAGTCCTTCCCATAGAGCCAGTTCCAGTGGTAAATAAGTTTCTTGATGTCTTTCTAAATGACCTTCCCAGTGTTCCTCCCAAAAGGGAAATAGACTTTGGTATAGACCTCCTCCCCGATACCTAACCTATTTTTATTCCCCTTATCATATGGTCCCAGTGGAGTTAAAGGAGTTGAAGGAGCAATTAAGGGACTTGTTGGATAAATGTTTTATTCGGCCTAGCCAATCACCTTGGGGTGCACTAGTGTTGTTTGTGAAGAAGAAGGATGGGTCTCGTTGAATGTGTATTGATTACCGACAACTTTATAAGGTTACCGCATTGATTAGAGGCTTATTCATGGTTGTGTTGTGCATCATAGCTATGAGTAGGAGGCTATGAGACGTTTTAAGAAATGTATCCCTTATTCTTACTCTATGTCATGCTATAGAAGTTGAGGTATGGTTTTTCCCCCCTAACGATTGTTCTTTGCTATGCTAGCTCATGCCTAACACAAGAGGAAGAAGAGCCCATACACCTGAGGAACAATTGTCTCATGGTGAACTTCAGTTATGCCTCCCAGATTGGTTTGGGTTGTGTGTTGATGCAAAATAGTAAGGTGATAGCCTATGCTTCTAGGAAACTCAAAGTGCATGAAAAACATTATCCTACTTATGATCTTGAATTGGCCGCCGTGGTTTTTTCTTTGAAAATTTGGCATCATTATTTGTATGGAGTGTATATTGATGTGTTTACCGATCATAAGAGCCTCCAATAAGTGTTCACTTAAAAAGATCTCAACTTGAGGCAAAGAAGGTGGTTAGAACTTCTGAAGGATTATGATATGAGTGTGCATTATCATCTCGGTAAGGCTAATGTTATGGCAGATGCTTTGATAGGGTGTCTATGGGTAGCCTGGCTCATGTTGATGATGAGTGCAAAGAGGTGGCTAGGGAGGTCCATCAGTTGGCTAGATTGGGGGTTAGGTTGGAAATGTTTAATAATGGTGGGATTGTGCTCATTGATGGTTCAAAGTCTTCCTTGGTTGATGAGGTGAAAACAAAGCAAGATCTTGATCCCTCCTTGTTAGAATTAAAGGCCTTAGTGAAAGAGATCAAGGTGGAGGATTTAACCCAAGGGGAGATGGTGCCCTTAGGTACCAAGGGTAGGGTGTGTGCCTTGTGATGATGGCTTGAGAGAGATAATTCTTGATGAGGCTCTTAATTCATCCTATTCTATCCATCCCGGTTATACCAAGATGTATAGAGATTTGAGGGATATGTTTTGGTGGGGAGGTATGAAGGAAGACATTGCAGAATTTGTATCCGGTTGCCATAGTTGCCTACAAGTCAAAGCCAAACATCAAAGGCCGGTTGGCCTAACCCAAGACATAGAGATTCCCACTTGGAAGTGGGAGGAGATTAACATGGACTTTGTGGTTTGGTTGCCTAAGATTAGAAAGGGTTCTGATTCTATTTGGGTCGTGGTTGATAAGATGACAAAGTCAGCTCATTTCTTACCGGTTAAGACTACTTATGGGGCTGAAGACTATACTAAATTGTACATTCATGAGTTGGTGAGATTGCATGGGGTGCCCTTGTCTATCATATCGGATTGTGGTGCTCAATTCACTTCACACTTTTGGAGGTCCTTCCAAAGAGGTCTTGGAACCAAGGTAAAGCTTAATACGTCCTTTCGCCCTCAAATGGATCACCAAGCTGAAAGAACTATCCTAACTATAGTATAAGAGTTAAACTTGGTACGACTTTTCACCCTCAAATGGATGGCCAAGCCAAAAGAACTATCCAAACACTTGTGGATAGTTTTAGGTCTTGTGTAATAGAGCTTAAGGGTAGTTGGGATGATCATCTTCCATTGATTGAATTTGCTTATAACAATAGCTACCATTCTAGCATTGGTATGGCTCCTTTTGAGACCTTCTATGGTAAATGTTGTAGATAACCGGTTGGGTGCTTTGAAGTGGGAAAAATGGCTTTGTTGGGTCCAGGTCTAGTTATGGATGCTATGGAGAAGGTAAGGTTGATTAGAGAATGGTTGAAAATAGCCTAAAGTCACCAGAAGTCCTATGCCAATATGAGAAGAAGAGAGCTTGAATTTAAAGTTAATGATTGGGTCTATTTGAAGGTGTCACCCATAAATGGTGTGGTTCATTTTGTAAGAAGGGTAAATTGAGTCCATTATTTGAGGGTCCTTATAGGGTATTGAGGAGGATTGGCATGGTGGCCGGTGAGTTGGAGTTGCCTAGTGAAATGGATTTGGTACATCCGATCTTCCATGTGTCTATATTGAGGAAGTGTGTGGGTGACCCTAATGCTGTTCTGCCTCTTGATGTTATGGGTGTTGTTGAAGATAACTTGAAATATGAAGAATTTCTAGTACAGATCTTAGATAGACAAGTGAAGAGGTTGAGGAACAAGGATGTTGCTTCCGTTAAGGTCCTTTGGAGGAATCAACAAGTCGAAAGTGCTATATGGGAGGCCAAAATGGATATGCAAAAATGATAACCTTATCTCTTCCATCCTACTCAAGCCTAAGGTACTAATTCTAAGTCTTCTATATGATTTCATGTTTGATATTTTAGCCCCTAAGACATTTGCATGCATTCATGTTTATATTGACAAAGTTCATGGTGAATTTTACACTTATGTTGAGATTTTTGAAAATGGTGTTTAAGTGAATTGTTGCATTCTTGTTGGGGCTGATCTCTTTCTGATTATTCTTCTCATATACATTTCTTTGACATTCTGGGATGAATATTCCCAAGGGGGAGATATTGAAATGACCCCAAAAAGTGCCCAAATATGTGCCTTAGAAGTGCCTGGAATTGTAATTTCCATATATCTCAAAATTCATGCATGGTATCGAAAATCTAACTTTATATTCGTGATCAAGGGGTCAAATTGAGTGGGAAATGGGTCTAACCTGATTTTAGGGCAAGCGAATTGCAATTTCATTTTTCCCAAAATTAATTTCCAGTAAGCTCTACGTGCCCCTGGCACGACACGGACAGGGCGTGTAGATATGTATTTCATTGATTGCCTTGCTTGTTTGGTCCAAGACTTTTTGGTCTTGGGCCTAAATCTTCCTATAGGTGGAAACACCTATAAGTAGCAATATTTCAATACCATATCATATAAAACATTCCCCAATACTCTTTCAAACACTTAGACAAATAATTCACCCCAAATTCCAAGTCCCAAAACTCATCCGGATCTTAAGTATTTCACTCAAGATTCAAGTCTCCATTTCCAATTTTCTTCAAGAATTCGCTAATGTCATGGTATGTGGGCTTTAACTATTGGGTCCTTTAACCCATGGTGCCCAAGATTCTTTTTACCTAAAATACATGTTTCTAAGTTAATTTTACATATGGGTTTTCTATTATGAATTTGACTATGAACTATGTTGGGGTTCTGTAAAAGTCTGACTGTTTATGCATGTTTTGAGCTATAAATATTAGATTTATCTTGTGATTTGATGAAGGGTTTTGATGTATATTGCATGATGGTTTTACCAAGTATTGGTGGGAGGATTTACTTCAAGTTTTGTTGCATGACTTCACTCTTTAATTGCATGATTTTACACAAGCATTGAACACCCACCAAGTATTTGATGAAATGTCCGGTTATTATACATTGAGTTATTGAAGGCCTAAGACTTAGCACATGAGTTAAGCGACTTTATGATGATGAAAGGGTGATAAGAATGTGTTGATATCATGAGAAGTATCTATTGTGTTGAACATGAGACTTGGAAATGTTCAAAATTAGCCTATTTTGATAACTTAGTACTTGAAAACTAAGGTAGACCACCAACTTAATAAGCCTAATTTGAACATGATGACATAGGTGGTTGGAGTTGCTTAAGGACTATGATATCTCTATTTTCTATCACTCCAGGAAGGCTAATATGGTGACAAATAGTTTGAGATGGAAGGCTAATAGTATAGGGAGTTTGGTATTCTTGAGGGCTAAGGAGAGGCCCTTAGCTCTATAGGTTCAGTCACTTGCTAAGCAGATGGTCCATTTGATTTTTCTCCTCTTTAGAGTATTTTAGCATTTGTTGAGGTAAGATCTTCTTTACATGATCAAATATGTGCTCACTAGTTTGAGCACCCCAGATTATGCATGATTCATGATAAAGTGTTGAGAGGTGAAGCCAAGGTGGCTATTATTGATGTTGATGGTGTATTGAGGGTTAACAGTAGAGTTTATGTGCCTAAAGTTAGGGATTGGGTGAGACTGATATTAGAAAAGGCCCATTGTGCTAGATATTCCATCCATCCGAGTGTGGCTAAGATGTATCATGATCTTAAACAACATTATTGGTGATTTGGCATGAGGAGAGACATAACTAAGTTTGTGGCCAAGTGTTTGAATTGCCAACAGGTGAAGTATGAGCATCAAAAGCTTGGTTGATCGATGCAAAGGATGCCCATTTTCGGGTGGAAGTAGGAGAAAGTGATTATGGATTATGCCATAGGTTTGCCCATGGCCTTAGGCAAGTTTGATTCAGTTTGGGTGGCCGTTGATCAATTGACCAAGTCGGCATACTTCTTGCTTGTGAAGACTAGCTACAATGTGGAGCAGTTGGCTAAATTTTATGACTGGGACCTTGTTAGCTTGCATGGTGTGCCAGTGTGTATTGTATCAGATAAGGCGTCTATGTTTACTTCTCACTTTTGGCGGGCATTACAACGTGGTTTGGGTACTAAAGTGGATTTGAGTTTTACTTTTCACCCTTAGACTGATGGTCAATCCGAGCGCACCATTCAAGTGGTAGAGGACATGCTTATAGCTTGTGGTATTGATTTTGTGGCCCAATGGGACTATCACTTACAATTGGCGGAGTTTGTATATAACAACAGTTACTATTCTAGCATATAGAGGACACCGTTTGAGGCCTTGTATGGATGGAGATGTAGATTAACCATTGGATTGTTTTGATTTAGGTTCAGCTGAGGTATTGGGTTTTGATTTGCATTAGGATGCCATGGACTTGGTTCGACTGATTCAGGATAGCCTTCTAAAAGCCCAGAGTCACAAGACGAGTTTTGCTAATAAAAGGGTTAGGCCTCTTGAGTTTACTGTTGGTGGTGTTTGGCTAAAAGTTTCACCTATGAAGGGTGTGATGAGATTTGGAAAGAAGGGCTAGCTTTGTCTATGATTCATTGGCTCATTTGAGATTTTGAAGAGAATTGGTGAGGTAGCCTATGTGTTGGCTTTACTACCGAGACTATATTCTATTCATCCTAATTTTCATGTTTCTATACTCCGCCGGTATGTTCTAGATGAGTCCCATGTGATTTCTTATGATTCTATTGAGTTAGGTCTAGATTTTTCCACTGAAGAGAAACCTACAACTATATTGGATAGGTAGGTCTGGAGATTGAGATCTAAATATATACGTTTTGTAAAGGTTAAGTGGCATCACTGTTTTGTTGATGAGTCCACTTAGGATTTGGAGTCTGACATGCGAGCTAGATATCCCATCCTTTTTGAGGCTTTAGCTACTCCACTTTTCCTTATGTTCGAGAATAAATTTCTTTTTAGTAGTGAATTATGTAATGACCTAGTTGGTCATCTTTGGATTTATCTATGCAAATTACCATTTTACACTTTCGTAAATTGCTTTACGCCTACTTTGAACTATTTGAATGATTAGAACTGAAATCCTAAGTTTTAGAAGTTGAAAAATATGAACTTTGGTTCTTTTTGAAAGCTTAAGTTGGTGAAAAAATTTAGTTTATGTATCATTCTGAGTTTTGGAGGTCGGATCAAGGATTTGTTGATTCCATTAGCTCCGGAATATCTAAAATGAACTACATGAAGTTGTAGAACTGAATTTGGAGTCAAAATAAGGTTTTAGGCCTAACATTGTGATTTTAGTCATTTTCGAAACCAAAGTTTAACTTTGGTCAACATTCAGAGTTCGAAAGCTTTGATCAAAATTTTGACAGTTCCAATAGTTCTGGATGGTGAAACTAACGCTAAAAATGGTCTCAGCATAATTTTTGAAGTTTTTGAGGGCAGTTTTGGTATTTTGAGTTTTAAACTAGTTTCATTGACTTGCATCGGTAAATATGTCATGGAGACCTCGGAATTTAATTTTGATAATTTCGTTTAGTCTAGATCATCGTATCTGGTATAGATACATATAAAGTTTGTGAAATTATGATTTGGGATGAGTTTTGAGTACCTATTCCAAGTTGGTTAAGCTGTGATTTTTGCTGCTGCATAGTTTTCTGGTGCAGGGATATTTTCTTCTTCGCGTTCATGGAGGTCTTAGGGGTTTTACACTCCGTATTCATGGCATAGGCTCCGCGTTTGCATAACACTTTTCATGCTTGGACAGTTTTAAACTTGAGAAACACCATTTTTAATCCATTTTTTAACTTCTAAGCTTTTTGTGGCAATTTTGAAAAAAGGTTTTCGAAGCTTTTTATTGGATAAGTGTTTCTAACACGAAAATAATAATTTTCAATGATTTTTATCTTGATTTTAGCTTGGATTTCATGATTTTGAATATCCAAAATTGGGGATTTTTGGTCTATGATCTTGAAACTTTAAAAGTTGATTTCATTATCGATTTTAACTCGATTTTAGTGGAATTTTCAGCCACGAACTCTCTTTTTTCGCGAAGAATCCAATTTTGAAATCAATTTCCATATTTAAGACTTTTGAATTTTAGCCCTAATTTTGACCATTTTGCCCCTAAGCCTAAAATATGTCAATATGTGTATTAAAATACACCTCTTGATGCGTAATATCTATTCCAGGTAGTGTTTGATCGATTCATGGATCATTTCAAGGCTTAAGTTGATTGAAAGCTTGTCTGAGTGTAGTTTCGACATCGAGGTAGGTTAGACTAACCTTTTTGGGATTGAATTTGAGCTATGAGCATGCTTATATGATAATGGTGAGATGTAGATTGAATTGTGATGTGATATCATGATATGATTGAATTTGATGGGAATATAAAGTTGGTTATACCTAGTATTGAGTAAATGGCGATCCTATTAACTAATTGAGATGAAGTGTTGTGTTTTGAGATAATTATGATATCATTATGTTAATATGAGACTTGAAATAGTTCTTGGTTAATGTTGTGACTAATTGATGATAGATATGATCAGTGTAAGAGTTATAAGCCCATTTGGGGTACTTGTGGAGCTTGTTTTAATGACATATGGTTATCTGTGAGTGGTGATGAGACGATACATGATATAGTTGTATAATGTTAATACTCCATTGTTGCATTGGTATGCATCTATCTTATGTTGACTAATTTCTTTGGAATGCACAGATCTTATGCTCCATTTTTGCATTGTTATGCACATATCTTGTACTGGACTAGGTGCATTGGTATTCACAGGTCTAATGTCTAATTGGGTTGCATTGATATGCACACATGTTATATATGAAGGATTGTGTTGGTATGTACACATTTTATACATAATTAGATGTATTGTTATGCAGATTTATCACCACATTTACATCATTTGGGATATTATGATGGATATTGAGACAGTGATTATAGTCTATGACGCCTCGACATACTTTCGATTATGGCCTGTGACGCCTTATTATATATATCTTTGTACATGGCTTACGACGCCCTAAGTTCAATCTTGTAGATTCAACTTGATAGTTGTGTACATAGGCCCTGCGACGGTCATGATCTCTACATGGCTTGCAATACCCTTACATTTATGCATTACATTGCATTATATCATTGGACGGTTTACCATCTATAATTGCCATTATTCATGATTTTATTATATTGTGTACTAACCATTTTGATGCAGGTGATTGGTTTCTGCATTGTCACATACTTGTTCGATTTATCTTACCCAATCGATTGAACCTACTGGGTACATTTTAGTGTATTCACCCCTACTTTGTTTCCTCCCTGCAAATCGAGCACAGGGATCAGGATAGGGTAGTTGATCATTTCATCTGAGTATTATCAATGCCATCTAGATCTCAGTGGTGAGGCTTAGACTTCGAGTCACCTTGGATCATTGGGTCTTCTTTTTATTTCCTTATCTTTTCAGGCTATGTATCAGATGTTGCAAGACAATATTGTATTTGCTTTTGAGATAGTTGTATTTACTCTTCACTACAATTTTAGATGCTCTTGTACTCATAACTCTAGGTTTTGAGAGATTTCTTATATCTTTTGAGTTTGTTTCCGCTTTATTTATCTTTCTTTGATTGCGATCCATTTTGGGTCGTTACACACTTACCTCTTGTTGAGTTTGTGTATAACAAAGGTTTTCATTCAAGTATTGGTTTGGCTCTATTTGAAGCCTTGTATAGTAGACAGTGTAGATTACTAGTGGGATGGTCTGAAGTTGGAGAGATGTCCTTAATTGGACAAGATTTGGTGCTTGATGGTTTGGAGACTGTAAAAGTCATAAGGGAAAGGTTGAGACTACCCCAAGTCATCAATAGTCATATGGCGATGTTAGTAGAAGAGAGTTAGAGTTTGGTGAAGGTGATTGGGTGTATTTGAAGGTTTTCCCAATCAAAGGAGTAATGCATTTTGGCAAGAAAGGCAAATTGAGTCCTAGGTATGTGGGACCTTATAAAATAGTAAAGAAAGTTAGAAAGGTTTATGAATTGGATTTGTCCATGGAATTAGCTATGGTGCATCCAGTGTTTCATTTTTCGATGCTAAGAAAATGCTTCGGTGATCCAAATTCTATTCTTCCATTGAAGGATATGTCTATTGAAGAAGATTTGACTTATGAGAAAGTACTGGTTGAGATCTTAAACTGGCAAGTGAAGCGACTGAGAAATAAAGAGGTTGCATCCATTAAAGTGTTATTGAGAAATTCACAAGTTGAAAGTGCTACTTGGGAGGCTGAAACAACTATGATGAATCGATACCCTTTACTCTTTCCTTCTATTTAAGCCTAAGGTACTTAAAGCGATCCATTCCTTCAAAGTTCTTACAAATACGTATCCTTTGTTAATTTGTATGCATGCATGATCATAAAACTGTTTTTGAATGATACCTAATGCATAAGTTTGATGATTTTATGAAAATGATGATTAAGTTGCATTTTTGCATCTTTGCTTTGATGATGACTGTATTCCTACTCTATCCAAGTGTAATTCTGCCTCATTCAAGGACGAATGATCCCCAGGGGGAGATAATGTAACAATCCTCATGTTTCTAGGCCTAAGAAACTGAAGCACAAAAGATATTAATGGTCAGGACTTATGAGCTAGTTTACGGCTCATAAAATAATCTATGAGCTATAGATAGTATCGTAGGAAGTGCCCGGTGAAAATGGAAAATTGAAGAATTTCTAGAAATTGACTTACAATTTACTAGACGAGCAATTTATTTGCCCATGGCCCCTAAGTAGGCCTCATAAGTGGAGCCCCTGAGGAACAAAAATTTGTTTAAGTCTAGGGGGTTCCTAAGAAGGGTTCTATGGCCCGTAAGTTTACCTACGACCCGTACTATATGTTCGTTTATCAGAAGCTCGAATTCCATTAGCTCAACTTTTGGGACACCCTAACCTATGAGTCAAGATATGACATGTAAGACGTTCGAAGTCTCATAGAAGGGGTTCCGTGACAACTCTAACTGTTTATAATGAAGGATGTTTATGATCTTTCTAATCCATCTAGGTCCTAAACTATGCTGTTTGGCTACCCTAACTACCCTAACGGACCTAACCTCTATAAAGACCAATTTTTAACTCATTCAAAGCTTTTAACTCCCAAAATTTAAATTCAAGTAAATCCATAAGTAAAATCCACATTCAAAACATAATATTGATTAGCCATGCTTAGATCAAACTTTAGAAGGACAATGCATATCCAAATATTCATAACAATCAAGTAATTCAACATATTAGGGCTTAGATGAACTTAAAAATCACTAAATAAGCATAGTCCATACTTCAATTGAATTTAATATTTAATTGTCATGACCCAAGCCTAGGGCTTAGACGTGACACGACGAATAGGGAAACCGAAGGAACCCCAAACAAGCCTCTTAACTTGTCATTACACGTCATTGGTCGCAGAAGCATATAAAAATATTAAAGAGCAACAATAGGGGCAAAGGGGCTAAGGGAAAAACTTGTACAATATCATAGTCAAGAGACAATAGTCAAACTCATATCATAGATACATAACATGTCCAACAATAACCTCTACTACATATATAAGAGCGGGGGCCAAGACAAAGCTACCAGGCTCACCCTCATAGTGAAATAGAATATAAAGAAGAGAGTGTCTCAATACATAACTAGAGAGCATAACCTAAGGTCCCTAGGTAAACATAATATAACAATATGGCATGTATGACCAATGCATAAGTAAAACATTCTTAGGTAACTCATACTCATATAGTATATCATATGTGTAGAAGAGACCAAGCTAGATTTTCAAGGTACAAAACACTTGGTGGTTGTGTGGTACAAACCCCTCACATGGTTGATGAAAATCACACCTTATCACCATGGTGGTGAAGTATAAAACCTTCACATGGTTGATGAGAACAAAGCAACACCTCAGTTACCGGGGCTCTTATCACCTCGTATCGGGTATGGTCTAATGCAACACTTTATATTAGAGCGTATCATATACGTAAGCTCGTTTCATCATAATAGAGTCAATCATATCATATCTCATGCTTTGGACCTTCAACTTCTCAAGAAACCACATTTGAACAATTTATCAAACACTTAGAGGGTGTGTAATGCTAGTATAAAACCATGAAATATAAAGATGAAATCATGCAAGAAAATCCATTGTAAAACCTTTAATAAACACCTTGCAACACCCTCAAGCAATATACATCAAAACCCCTCATCATATCTTCCAATAGATCAAAGATTTATAGCTCAAAACATAGCAAAACAGTCATAACTTTACATAGTTTTAACATACTGTGCAGTGAATTTCATAATAAGTAAGACCCATTTGTAAATCAACTTTAAATCATACAATTTGAGTAAAAGGATGTTAGGGAATTATGGGTGGAAGGACCAATAGCTAAAACTTACATACTTTAGCTTAGAGATGAACTTGGTGAAGATTGGTGATGGAGACTTGAGGCTTAAAGAAGAACCTTGAAGGAGAACCTTAGCTTGGGATGAGGGTTTGGGACTTGAATTTGGGGAGTGAAAATATGGCTAACTGTTTGAGTGAGTATTGCGGAATGTTTTGGGTAATATGAAGGTGAAATTTAGCTAAGTGTGGGTAAAAATACATTTGGGAACACATAGGCCCAAGACTTAGAAGTCTTGGATCGAGTAAAAAAAGTCAACTTTTTGTACTGTGGCACGTCGCGGAGGTGATGCGGATTTGCCTTTGGATTTTTGAAATAGCAAATGGATTTTGAGATATATGGAATTTAAAATTCCAGGCATTCCGAGGTACATTTTTGGGCACTTTTTGGGGTCGTTTCAATATCTCCCCCTTGGGAACATTCATCCTAGAATGTAAAAGAGATGTACAAGATGAGAGTGATGATAAACAAATCATCCCCAACAAGAATGCAACATCACATTTAAACAACATTTTCAAAATCTCATCATATGTGTAAAATCATCATAACTTGCCAACTTAAACATGAATGCATATGAATGACATAGGGGTTGAAACATAAGACTTGAATCACATAGGGGACTTAGAATTGGTACCTTAGGTTTGAGTGGAGTGGAAAAGATAAGGATACCACTTTTGCATGTCCACTTCAGCCTCCCAAGTAGAATTTTCAATTTGTTGGTTCATCCAAAGGACTTTAACGGATGCCACCTCCTTGTTCCTCAATCTCTTTACTTGCCTATCAAAAATCTAAATCGGAACCTCCTCATAGGTCAAATTATCCTTAACAATACCCATAACATCAAGAGGCACAATAGCATTAGGACCACCAACACATTTCCTCAACATAGAGACATGAAACACCAGATGAACTAAATTCATTTCACTAGGCAACTTCAATTCATAAGCTACCTTGCCAACCCTCTCCAAGACGTCATAAGGACCAACATATCTTGGACTCAACTTTCCCTTTTTACCAAAACAAACTGCAACTTTCATTGGAGAAACTTTCAAATAAACCCATTCACTTACTTTGAATTCAAGGCCTCTTCTTCTCCCATCGACATAGGATTTTTGATGACTTTGAGCAATGTTCAACCTTTCCCTAATCATCCTAACCTTCTCATGACATGATCTGGCTCCAATAATGCCCCCTCTCCAACCTCAAACCAACAAACTAGTGATCTATAATGTCTTCCATAAAGAGCCTCAAAAGGAGCCTTACCGATGCTAGAATGATAGCTATTATTGTAGGTGAACTCAATCAAAAAAAGATGGACATCCCAGCTACCCCTCAACTTCAATACACAAGCCCTTAGCATATTCATAAGTGTTTGAATAGTTCTTTTGGCTTGGCCATCCTTATGGGGAAGAAAGGCCCTACTAAGGTGAACTTTTATACCAAGAACCTTTTGAAAAGACCTCCAAAAGTGTGAAGTGAATTGTGAGCCACAATCTAATATGATAGACAAAGGAACACCATGTAACCTCACTAACCCATGGATATACAACCTTGCATACTCTTCAGCCCCATATGTGGTCTTAACCTGTAGAAAGTGAGTCAATTTTGTCATCCTATCAACCACCTCCCATATAGAATCAAAACCTTTTCTAGTGTTGGGCAACCCAACCAGAAAATCCATATTAATCACCTCCCACTACCAAGTAGGAATCTCTATGTCTTGGGTTAGGCCACCCGACCTATGATATTCGGCTTTGACTTGTTGACAACAATGACAATTGAAAATGAATTTGGCAATGTCCCTCTTCATGGCTCCTCACCAATACACATCTCTCAAGTCTATATACATTTTGGTGGAGCCGGGGTTAATAGAATAAAAAGAATTGTGGGCCTCATCAAGTATTTTCTCCCTCAAATAATCAACTCAAGGAACACACAACCTACCTTGGTACCTAAGGGCACCATCTCCCCCTTAGGAGAAAACCTCTACTTTGCCCTCTTTCACCAAGGCCTTCATTTCGACTAAGGAGGAGTCAAGATCTTCTTTTGCTATAACCTTATCACCAATGAAGACTTAGACCCATCAATAATAACTATACTATCATCCCCGACCTCCTCTAACCTAACCCTCAATCTAGCCAATTAAAGCACCTCCCTAGCCATCTCCCTACCACCATCAACATGAGATAAGCTACCCATAAACACCCTACTCGAGGCATCCACCACCACATTTGCCTTACCCAGATGATAATGTACATTCATATCATAGTATTTAAGAAGCTCTAACTATTTTCTTTACCTCAAGTTGAGATCCTTTTGAGTGAAGACATATTGGAGGCTCTTATGATCAGAGAACACATCCACATGCACCCTATACAAGTAGTGACACCAAATCTTTAATGCAAACATAATGACGGCTAACCTTAGATCATGGGTAGGGCAGTTCCTTTCATGTACCTTAGGTTGTCCAGAAGCATAAACTAGGATATTATCATTTTGCGTCAATACATAACCCAAACCAACCGGGGAAGCATCACAATATACCACAAATCCCTCAAGCCCATCCTGTAGTGACAATGTAGGAGCGGACACAAAGTTATCTTTCAATGTTTGGAAGATTCGTTCACACTCATTGGTCCACACAAATTTAACCTTCTTTTATGTTAATTTTGACATAGGGGAAGCAATAGAGGAGAACCCATTCACATCAGATGGGGTTAATGGTTTAGGCCAATTTCTAATAACATCAGTTTTCTGAGGATCCACTTTTGTGCCATCTGCCGACACCATATAACCCAAGAATGTAACCTCCTTTAACTAAAATTTACACTTATCATATTTGGCATACAATTTCTCCTCCCTCAATCTTTGCAACATAACCCTCAAATGCCCTATATGCTCCTTCCTACTATGTAAATAGATTAAAATATCATCAATGAAGACCATAATAAAGGAATCAAAGTAAGGTTTGAAGACCCTATTCATTAGGTCCATGTAGATGGTTGGTGCATTGGTCAACCCAAATGACATCACAATAAACTCATAATGCCTATATCTAGTTTGAAAGGCCATCTTGGGAATATCACACTTCCTCACCCTGACTTGATGATACCCGGACCGAAGATCAATCTTAGAGAAGAAGCTAGCCCCTTGCAATTGGTCAAACAAATTATCAATCCTTGAAAAAGGATACCTTTTTTTGATGATGACCCTATTGAGTTACCTGTAGTTAATGCACATTCTAAGTAAACCTTCCTTCTTCTTTATAAACAAAAGTCGAGCACCTCAAGGTATTTGGCAAGGCCTAATAAATCCCTTTTCCAACAAATCTTTCAATTGTTCCTTTAACTCCTTCAACTCCGTCGGGGCCATATTGTAAGGGGGATTAGAGATAGGTTGAGTATGGGAAGGAGATCTATGCCAAAATATATCTCCCTTTATAGAGGGAAACCAAGAAGATCATTTGGTAAGACATTAAGAAACTCATTTACAATCAGAACCGACTCAATTGAAGGGACTTTGGACTCCACAACTTTAACCCTTACAAGATGATACAAACATCCCCTAGAAATCAACTTATGGG
>DF364219.1:10117-22428 GCA_000787875.1 Solanum virginianum | reverse complement strand
ACCAATAGGAGTAGACACTTCATATGACTTATGCAACAACTCGAGTCAACATGGAACTTTTAAGCAATAAAAGGGTAACAAAGGAAAGAGTTACACCTGGATCAATCAAAGTATATATATATATATATATATATATATATATATATATATATATCAAAGACAAAGATTTTCAACATACACATAATAACATTGGGAACCTCACCAACCCCTTGTCTCCCATGTAGTGCATAAAATGGGTTATGCCTTGGGGTACTACTTTGAGGACCACCTCTACCCAATGGGACCGTATTAGTGCCCCGGCTCTTGCCACAGTTTCTTGGACAAATCTTGTTGTGACCAAGCTCCCCACATTCATAACATGCATTTGAACCCTTCAAACATGGGCCTCCATGGCTCCTTCCATATTTAGGGCATACATAAATACGAGCTAGCCCACCAACACCTTGAGGGCTAGGGAAGTCATTGGCAAACCCCTTATTAGTAGTATAAGAAGGCTCTTGGCCTTGATGAAATTTAGCACCTTCTTGGAATTTACCCTCAAATCGGGTCGTCTTGGCCTCGTGCCTCCTTTTCTTCCTCCATTTGCTCGGCATATGTCATTAATCGAGATAAGTCCATGTTACTAATTAGCATGGTGGATCGATATTCTTCACTAACCAAGTCGGAGACCCCCATCACGAACTTGTTCATCCTAGATCTAGGATTGGCCACCAAATGAAGAACATTCTTTGAAAGTTTATTAAATTTGAGGGCATACTCCCTCAAACTCATAGCACCTTGGTTCAAGATCATAAACTCTACCAACTTTGCATTCCTAAGCTCAAGAGGGAAAAACCGATTCAGGAAAGCCAATTTGAACTCCTTCTAAAGCACCACATTACCAATTCCCTTTTCACCCTTCCATTGATCATACAATATTTGGGCTACCGCTTTGAGTTGGTAAACCGCTAATTCTGCCTTTTTATTCAGCTTAACAGCCATGATATTCAAAATCTTGTAAACCTCATCAATGAACTCTTGTGGATCTTCATCCACCTTCATGAAGCCTTTTACCCAGCCCCCAGGGTAGTACCTTGAGGGCTTGGGCCCCTTGATTGACTTGGTTGGCAATAACTTGGGCAAGCATAGTAAGAGCATCCCAGAGCTCACCATTGGTAGGTTGCACCTCAAGAGTTTAGGCCCTTCTTCCTCGAGTGTTTGGCATGATCTAGCATAGCAAGAAACAATCGTTGGGGAAAAAACTCAATACAACTCTATAGCATGACATAGAATATGAAAAAGGGAAGTATTTCTGAAAACGCCTCATAGCCTCCTACTCATAGTCATTTCCTAAAACACCTTGCAACACCCTCAAGCAATATACATCAAAACCCCTTATCATATCTTACAATAGATCTAAGATTTATAGCTTAAAAAATAGCAAAATAGCAACAACTTTATATAGCTTTAACATAGTGTGCAGTGAATTTCATAATAAGTAAGACCCATTTGTAAATCAACTTTAAATCATGCAATTTGAGTAAAAGGATGTTAGGGCATCATGGGTGGAATGACCAATGGCTAAAACCCACATACCTTAGCTTAGAGATGGACTTGGTGAAGATTGGTGATGGACACTTGAAGCATGAAGAAGAACCTTGAAGGAGAACCTTAGCTTGGGATGAGGGTTTGGGACTTGAATTTGGGGAGTGAAAATATGGCTAACTGTTTGAGTGAGTATTGCGAAATCTTTTGGGTAATATGAAGGTGAAATTTAGCTAAGTGTGGGTAAAAATACATTTGGAAACACATAGGCCCAAGACTTAGAAGTCTTGGACTGAGTAAAAAGAATAGGCCACTTTTTGTACTTTGGCGCATCGCGAAAACAACTCTGATTTGCCACTGGAAATTGCATTTTTAAAATTTCATAATTGCTAATATTTCACTCTTAAATCATGGTTAGACCCCTAGTCATCTAATTTTGATCCCCTGAACACGAATATGAAGTCGGATTTTTGAAATAGGAAACAAATTTTGAGATATATGGAATTTAAAATTTTTGGCATTCCGTGGAACATTTTCAAGCACTTTTTGGGGTCCTTTCATTAATAATATTCAAAACCCATATTTAAAGTGAGTATAATTCCATGAAATTCAACTGAAAAAAGTTTGAGTCTTCTTGATTAAAAGGGACCAAGAATTAGTTCCACATAGGTTAGCTAATGGAGAAGATTCAAGAATAAATTTGATGAAGAAAGGAGTTTTCCCTTGATTTCCAAACTTAGTCTTCACATGTGTTCTTGAGAGAGTTTTTAGGAGAATTCAACGTAATTCTTTGTGTAAAGACAAATTTGAATGAGATAAATAAAGTATAGGTCATTTGAATGACTTTAGCTAGCATAGAAAGTCACAAAAGACCCCTAGGATAAACCATAATTATAGAAATGCCATTATTGAAACATATAGAAAAATTAAAGTCAGGGGTCACAGGGAGGGGTATACAGTCGGTGGTGAAGGCATACATACCGTTTACATGGTCCGTGATCTGACACCTAGAAAATTCTTCCTGACAAAGGTCCAAAATGGTAATCCAATACTTAGAAAAATTCAACATAGGCACCCATACAGAAGGCTTCACAGTCAGTACCAATGTCACGACCCAAGCCTAGGACCTAGACGTGACAAGGCAAATGGGGAACCCAAAGTGACCCCAAACAAGCCTCTTAGCATATCATTCGCACATCCTGGGTTAAAAAGGAAGCGCAACTAAGGGAAGTCATTGATATTTATAAAAGCATAAAAGAGTCAAGCTCATGGCATAAATCATAGTATCCAACAACACCTCTAACTTAGTATGGAGCGGGGACCAAGACATTTCTTGGGCTCGCCCTCATGATAACAAGTTTTTAATATAAAAAAGTCCAAACATAGCAAGAGTAACTTAGATATTATCCTCGGAATTAAGGACTCACCAATGTTTTCTTCGAAGTACCAAACTAGCCACATAGAGGAGGATGATCAAAAGGAACTCTGGTCCCTACATGGTAATATCATATAGGCATAGAGTATGCATTAGTACGTTTGAATGTACTAAGTATGCAGGGTGCAATGCAACAAAGACATAAGCCAATATATTCAAAATGCATAATCATAATTAATGGATATAAAATCTCAATATGGCATACATGATCAATACTTGTAATAAAACATGTTAGTAAATCATTCAACTTGCATAATATATCATACATATATAGGAAGAGACCTCAACTGACATAGGCCAAGTAGCTACAACTTGGACTCCAAGGTCTGACACCTCCTCGGTTCAGGTGACCGAGCATGACACCCCCCGACGAAGTGTGGTTTACTTGCTAAGGTAAACCAAACATGATAACATAAACTAAATGGATCCACTAGTATAGCAAGGGTAATAATCATAATCCTATTATAGCACATAGTTTAGAGACTAAAGACTTTACATAAGGAACCCTTGAGTCGAGCCCCTATCTTAACCCTCAATTGGTACAAAGTCAAATCCCACGAAATACTTAAAATAATCATACTTTAATAATATCATGAGTAACTTGTAAGAGACATAAGTAGCTCATAAACATGCTTGACCTCTACTAGTGACCCTAACTTGAACATGAGAGTAGATCATAATCATATATGAACCCTTGCTTTAACATGAATGGCTCACAAGAGGTAAAAATCTTGAAATAGAGTTCAACTTGATACTTATGAAATCGTAGATACTTTTCATGAATTCAATACATGCTTGAAAGCCCTTTATGATCATGAAGTCACTAGACTTGTAAATCATGTAATAGTTCATCAACATTTGAGAATTCTAGTCATGTAATTTTATCAAACAAATGATGGGTTCATGACACTTGTTAAAAATCATGTAATCAAGAGTAAAACAAAATGAGTAAACTCCATGCAAATCAACTCACCAATATTTTAATAAAACCCTCATTTAGGGTATCTTGAAATCCATCACAAAAGGTCATAATAGTTCATGATTTCATAGCTCAAATCATGCATAGTCTCAATAGACAAAACCAATTCATGGAATAAGCTTGACATTCATGCATAATCAATCGATACTTGATAACACCCCAACATAATTTATGTTCATATTTCATAATAAAAGATACCCATAGATAATACAATTTGAAACCATGCAATTTTCATAAAAAGGGAAGGTTGGGCTTCATGGGTGAAAGGAACCATGGATGAAGACCCACATACATTAAACCTTGAATTCCTTGAGGTGCACTTGAAGTAGACTTTGAGCTTGAAATAAGTCCTTGAGTTCTGAAATGGAGCTTGAAATCCTTAGATTTTAATGAGAGAATTGATAGAGTCCTGGAGAGATTTTAGAGGGGGATTTTGTGAGTTATAGAGTTAAAAAATGACTAAGTATGGAAGATTTCAGGTTTAAATGGTCACGGGGCTATGACCCCAATGCCCTTGGATGAAATAAGAAAACCAAAGAAATCATTACACTGGTCCGTGCCCCAGGTGCGATGTACAGATCAAACAATACTAGTCCGTGACCCAGGCACATCGTGGCCTGGGCACGACATACACTGGAATTTGAAAAATTAGTAAAAATTATTTTTCGCTATGGGTCTTTTAAAATCCGGGTTATACCTATGTTCCACTCAATTTTGCCCCCGATCAAGATTATGAAGTCAAATTTTTACAATCACGTACGAATTTTGTTAGATAAGGAAATTACAATTATGGGGCATTCCGAAGCATATGAAGGGTGTTTCAATATCTCCCCCTTGGGAACATTCATCTCTAAATGCCAAAGAAACAAGCGTAAGAGAAGCAATTATGAAGATTTCAGCCCAACATGAATGCAATAAATGCACTTAAACATCATTTCCAAAAAACCTCAATGTGAATATCAAAAATTACCATAAACATGTTACCATAAACATGAATACATGGAAAATGACATGAGGGTTGAAATATAAGACATGAAATCATAGATGGAACTTAACTAATTACCTCCGGCCTAAGCAGAGTGGAAGAGATATGGGTATCGTTTTTTCATGTCTACCTCGGCCTCCCATGTGGAACTTTCAACTTGTTAATTCCTCCAAAAGAGCTTGGTGGATGTTACATATTTGTTCTATCCAATATCTCCACCGGGACCTCCTCATAGGTCAAATTATCTTCCATAACACCTAAAATCTCTAAGGGCACTATAGCACTTGGGTCACCCACACACTTCCTCAACATGGACACATGGAAGACCGGGTAAACCATATTCATCTCCGTAGGCAACTCTAATTCATATGCAACCTTACCAACTCTCCTCAAAATTCTATAAGGACCCATAAAGCTTGGGCTCAATTTCTCTTTCTTACCAAATTATACCACACCCTTCATGGGTGAGATCTTCAAGTAAACCCAATCACCAATCTACTTTGGGTTGCCTCCAATCTCTCCCTTATTAACCTCACCTTCTTTAAGGCTTCCATAACCAAATTCAGGCCTAACAAGGCCATCTCCCCGACATCAAACTACCCAATTGGGGATCTACTATACCTATCATATAAAGCTTCAAAGGGAGCCATACTAATGCTTGAGTGATAGAAATTGTTGTAAGCAAACTCAATAAGTGGAAGATGTTCATCCCAACTACCCTTAAACTTGGCATAATCTTCGGCACCAAAGGTTGTTTTGACCGGTAGAAAGTGAGCTGACTTTGTCATTCTATCCACAACACCCCAAAAAGAGTCAAAGTGTCTCCTAGTCTTAGTTAACCCAACCAAAGAATCCATGTTGATCTCTTTCTACTTCCAAGTAGGAATTTCTATATCTTGGTCTAGGCCACCCGGCCTTTGATGTTCGATTTTCACTTGTTGGAAATTGTGACATTTAGATATGAACTTGGCAATTTCCCTCTTCAAACCACCCCACCAATATACCTTCCTCAAGTCTCTATACATCTTTGTGGAACCGGGGTGAATATAATAGGATGAGTTATGAGCCTCCTTAAAAATCAACCCCCTTAAGTTATGAAAATTAGGGACATAACACCTACTTTGTTACATAAGGGCACCATCATCTCCCACTTAGGAGAAAACCTCCACTTTACCATTCTTCACCAAAGCCTTCAACTTTAGCAAGGCGGGTTCAAGGTCTTGTTTTGACTTGACTTCCTTAATCAAAGAAGATTTGGAGCCATCAACAACCACTACACCACTATTTTCAACTTCCTTAAACCTAACCCCAACCTAGCCAACCAGTGAACTTCTCTATCCACCTTGTTGCAGCCAACATCAATATGACCTAGACTACCCATGGACACTCCACTTAGAGCATCGACCATAGCATTAGCTTTGTCAGGATGATAGTGCACTCTCATGTCATAATCCTTAATGAGTTCTAACTACTTTCTTTGGCTCAAGTTAAGATCTTATTGTGTGAACACATATAAGAGACTCTTATGGTCAGCAAATACATCAACATAAACCCTATAATTTTCAAAGCAAATACCATTACCACCAATTCAAGATCATGGGTGGGATAATTTCGCTCATGCACCTTAAGTTGCCTAGAGGCATATGCTATCACCTTGCCATTTTGCATCAAAGCACACCCAAACCAATTCTTGAGCCATCACAATAAACCACAAACCCTTCTAGTAGAGCCAAGGTAAGAGTGGAGATAAGATTTTTTTTCAAACTTTGAAAACTCTTTTCACATTCATCATTCCAAACAAATTTTGCCGTCTATTGGGTCAACTTATTCATAGGGGAAGAAATAAAATAGAACCCATTTTCAAATCTTTAGTAATAACCCGCCAAACCCAAGAAACTCCTAATATCTGTTGGAAGCCAATTTTTTATTACCTCCGTCTTCTTAGGATCCACCTTAATACCATCACCCAATAACACATGCCCTAGAAAGAAACCTCTTTCAACCAAAATTCACACTTTTCTTATTTAGCAAACAATCTCTCATTCCTCAAGATTTGTAACACCACCATCAAGTGATTCACATGCTCTTTCTCACTCCAGGAATAAATCAATTTATCATCAATAAAGACCATCACAAACATATCAAGGTTGTGTTTAAAAACTCTATTCATGAGATCTATAAATATGCCAAGTGCATTAGTCAGGCCAAAATATATAACCACAAATTCAAAGTGCCCATACCTAGTTAGAAAATACGTTTTGAAAAGATCAATCTTAGAAAAACGACTAGCCTCTTGTAGTTGATCAAAAAGGTCATCAATCCTTGGTAGATGGTACTTGTTCTTTATAATGACTTGATTAAGTTGTTAGTAATCAATGCATATCCTAAGGGAACCATTCTTTTTTCTTTACAAATAAGACCGGTGCACCCCAAGTTGACTTGCTAAGACTTATGGAACCCTTCTCCAATAAATCCCTCAATGGATCCTTCAATTTCTTCAATTTCGTCGGGGCCATATGGTAAGGGAAAATGGAAATGGGTTGTGCATTGGGAAGGAGGTCTATATGAAAGTCTATTTCCCTTTTATGAAGAACACCGGGAAGCTCATCGGGAAAGACATCAAGAAACACATTGACCACCGGAACTGACTCAATAGGAAGGACTTTAGACTCAACATCCCTAACTCTCAAAAGATGATAAATGCAACCTTTAGAAATCAACCTTTAGGTTTTAAGACAAGAAATAAATCTACCCTTGACCACTGCATTATGAATTTCCTACTCAAGGACAGGCGCATTAGGGAATTGGAATTTAACCCAACGGATTCTACAATCAATGGAGGTATGATATGCATGTAAATAGTCCATCCCAAAAATAATATCAAACTCCACCATATCTAGTTCAAAAAGATCACAAGGCAAGACTTTATGTAATACAGACACGGGACAATCTCCATAGACTTTTTTACCAATAATGGACTCACCAATGGGGGTAGACACTTTATGGGGTTCACACAACAATTCAGGACACACATGAATCATATTAGCAATAAAAAGAGTAATGAATGAAAGAGTGGGACCCAAATCTATCAATGCATACACATCATAATAAAAAATCTTTAACATATCGATGACAACATCGGGCACCTCATCCACTCTTTTCCTTCCTTGGAGAGCATAGACCTTCTTTTCTCTTAGAGCAGCCCCTTGTTATCCTCCCTTTACCCTTTGACTTGTATTAGCTCCTTGGCATCTAGGACAACCATCTCTTGGACCACCCCCTTTTGGCCTCCTTTGCCTTTTGGCGCACATTAGCACCTTGGTCTTGAGGACGACTATCTCTACCCTTGTTTTGATCATAAGGACAGTCAATAACTTTGTGACCCATTTCACCACAACCAAACCAAGCAAGAGAATTTTTCAAACATGGACCACCATGGTTTCTCCCACACGTTTGGCACTTTGGATGGGTCATCCCACCATTTCAACCTTAGAATCTTGTGTTATCATTAGCAAATCTCTTGTTAGGAGCATTGGAAGAGCCTTGGCCTTGGAACTTATGACCTTGAGAAAACCGGACACCCTTAGAACCTTGGAAACCACCTTTAAATCGAGCCCTCTTGGACTTTCCATTTCTTCTCTTTCTAATATTTTCCCTCTCTAGTTGTTCAGCATATGTCATGAGCCAAGAAAAATCCATATCCCTCACTAGCATGGCGGTACGATGCTCTTTATTAACCAAGTCAGACACTCCCGACACAAATTTGTTCATTCTAGCTCTAGTGTCGGCAACCAAATATGGAGCATACATGGAAAGCTTGTGGAATTTGAGCGCATACACCCTCACACTCATGGAACCTTGCTTGAGGTTCATAAACTCCATCATCTTACTCTTAGCTCGATAGGGAAGAACCAGTTGAGGATAGCGGCTTTGAACTCCTCCTAAGAAATAACATCATCATCTCTCCTTTCCAATTTTTATTGTGTAAACCAAATTTGGGCCACACGCTTGAGTTGGTAGGCTGCTAACTCCGCTTTCTCCTCAAAATTGACCCCCATGATAGATAGCACCTTATACACCTCATCGATGAACTCTTGGGGGTCCTCTTCCTACTAGGACCCATGGAACTTCGGTGGATTCATTCTTGTGAAATCCCTCACCCTTGAGACCGAAGTAGGAGCATGAGGGGCTTGGGCCCCTTGGTTCATTTGGTTGTTCATAGCATGGGCCAACATTTTGATGGTATCCCAAAATTCTTCTTGGGCTACCCCTTCATCTTGAGGAACTTGTGGAGCGGGTGGGGCCTATTGGTCCTCGAGAGTGCGGGATCTCCTTAGTGTTCCTCTAAGTATCAGCATGATCTAAAAGAAACAAGAGCATTCATTATGGGGAAAACCATATATTTACACCTAAAGCATGATATAGACCATGAAGAAGTGAAACATTTCCAAAAATGCCTCATAGCCTTCTATTCATAGTTGTGGCGCGCTACACAATAATTAATAAGACTTTAATCAACGCGGTGTGTTAGATTTTTTAGGACCATTAACAACCTAGTGCTATGATACTAAGCTTGTCATGACCCAAGCCTAGGGCCTAGACGTGACACGGCAAAAGGGGAACCCGAAGGGACACCAAACAAGCCTCTTAACAAATTATTCACACATCCTTAGTCATGGAAGCAAAATAAACATCAACAAGTGATATAATCAAAGAGGGAAAAGGGACTTAAAGAAGTCTTTGATATTCATAAAAGCATAAAAGTGTCAAGCTCATAGCTTATACAAATCATAGTATCCAACAGCACCTCAAACTTAGAATGGAGCATGGCCGAAGACACTTCCTGGGCTCACCCTTATATAACAAGTGTTCAACATAAAGAAGTCTCAATATAGCAAGAGTAACTTAGATATTGTCCTTGGAATTGTGGACTCACAAATGCTTTCTCCGAAGTACCGAACTAGCCATGTGGAGGAGGATGATCAAAAAGAGCTCCTGTCCTTACAGGATAATATCATGTAGACATAGAGTATGCATTAGTACTTTTCAATGTAAGTATGCGGGGTGTAATGCAATAAAGGCATAAGACAATATATTCAAAATGCATAATCATAATCAATGGATATATAATCTTAATATGACATGTATGATCAATGCTTATAATAAAATATGCTAGTAAATCATTTAACTTGCATAATATATCATGCATATGTGGGATAAGACCTTAACCGACATAAACCAAGCAGCTACAACTTGGACATTCAGGTGATCGGACATGATACCCCTGGCGAAGTGTGGTCTACTTGTCATGGTAAACCAGACTTGATAACATGAAAAAGATGTATCCACAAGTATAGCAAGGGTAATAATTACAATCCCATGGTAGCACATAATTTAGAGACTAAAGACTTTACATAAGGACCCCTTGAGTTGAGCCCCCATCTTAAGCCTCAATCGGTGCTAAATCAAAATCCCATGGAATACTTGAAATAATAATACTTTAATAATATCATGAGTAACTTGTAAGAGACATGAGTAGCTCATAAATATGCTTGACCTCTACTAGTGACCCTAACTTGAACATGAGAGTAGATCATAATCATATATGAACCCTTGCTTTAACATGAATGGCTCACAAGAGGTATAAATCTTGAAATAGAGTTCAACTTGATACCTGTGAAATCGTAGATACTTTTCATGAATTCAATACATGCTTGAAAGCCCTTTATGATCATGAAGTCACTAGACTTGTAAATCATGTAATAATTCATCAACATTTGAGAATTCTTGTCATGTAATTTTATCAAACAAATGATGGATTCATGACACTTATTTAAAATCATGTAATTCAAGAGTAAAACAAGATGAGTAAACTCCATGCAAATCAACTCACCAATATTTTAATAAAACCCTCATTTAGAGTATCTTAAAATCCATCACAAAAGCTCATAATATTTCATGGTTTCAGAGCTAAAATCATACATAGTCTCAATAGACCAAACTAATTCATGGAATAAGCTTGAAATAGACATTCATGCATAATCAATCAATACTTGATAAAACCCAACATAATTTATGTTCATATTTCATAATAAAAGATACCCATAGGTAATACAACTTGAAACCATGCAATTTTCATAAAAAGAGAAGGTTGGGCTCTATGGATGAAAGGACCCATGGATGAAGACCCATATACCTTTAACCTTGAATTCCTTGAGTTGAACTTGAAGAAGAATTAGATCTTGAAATGAGTCCTTGAGTTCCAAAATTGAGCTTGAAATCCTTACATTTAAACTAGATAATTCATAGAGTCTTGAAGAGGTTTTAGAGAGGGTTTTGTGAGTTATAGAGTTGAAAATGGCTAAGTATGAAAGATTTCACATTTAAATGGGCATGGGACTATGATCTCAATGCCCTTGGATGAAATAAGAAAATAAAAGAAAATATTACAATGGTCTGCACCCCAGGAGCGAGCGGACCAGACACGGAGATCAAATTACACTAGTTCGTACCTAGGCGCATCGCGGCATGAGGGTTATTTTAACCATGGCATATGGACTCCACCATCTCACTCCACTCAGAAAAATCCTTCACAAAAATGTTCTGAGACGGTGATCTAATACTTGGAAATTTTCAACTCCGGCACCTATACGGGGGACGTCACGGACCGTGAAGGGTCATACGGTCTGCGATAACGTCTGTGTGACATGTCTTAGCTTCAAAATTATGGAATTTCAAGGCTAAGCTACCACACAGTCCACCACACAATTCGTGAAGCCTCACACAACCCGTGTAGGGTCTATGCATGGTATGCTTTGGTCCAAACTCCACGGTAAAGTCCACACACCCCACACAAGGCTATGGTCACTCCAAGGAGTCTCCACATGGTCCATATAGCCCCACACAGATAGGGAAGGCTTTCATGGAGCATCACCTTGGTCCAAAACATTTCAGAACCAAATTTCAAGCTTTATTAATGTCGTACAATGTCTAGTCCTTACAGTTGCATCAAAACATAACCCAAACCAACCTGTATGGTATCACAACACACAATAAACCCTTCGGTACCCTCCGATATTGTCAAGATTAGAGCAGAAGTTAATTGATATGTCAAGGTTTAGAAGCTTTTCGCATACTCATCCGTCCACATAGACTTTGCTTTCTTTTAAGTCAACTTTGTCAATGGTAATGAAATAGAGGAGAACCCTTCAACAAATCTTCTATAGTACCCAACTAGACCGAAAAAACTCCTAATGTCTGAAGTAGTTAATGGTCTAGGTGCACCTCTGGTGTGACTATGAAAGTGGCTTAGAGAGCTAGTGCCTCCAGCTGTGGGGGAGCTAGGGCACCCGATTTCTACTCGACGAGCTCTGAAGGTTATTTCCTAT
>DF364220.1:60794-81471 GCA_000787875.1 Solanum virginianum | reverse complement strand
GCCTGTTTCTCCTTCCTTGGGCAATTGGGCCATAAAATCATCCCCGAGCCCCGCCAATGCCATCGAACCACTTGGGCCGCTTACCAGACTCATCCCCGACCCACTCATATGATATTTTGGGATTCTTCGCCCGGAACCCCAGATGGCGCCAGAATCCGTGGGCTAATGTCCACGAAAAATTGCTAAAATTGCCTCTTTCTCTTTCCTTGAGCCATAAAATACTACCAGGGTCCCGCCAATGCCGCCGGACCACCTGGTCCACTTGTCGGGCTCGTCCCTGACCGACTTATATGATTTTTTGGGATTCTTCGCCCGGAACCCCAGATGGCGCCAAAATCCGTGGGCTAACACCCACGAAAAATGGCTGAAATCGCCTGTTTCTCCTTCCTTGGGCCATTAAATCCTTCCAAGGCCCCGTTAACGCTGTCGGATCATCTAAGCCGATTTCTGGGCTCATCCACGGCCCACTCGTTTAGTTTTTGAGATTCTACACCTGGAAACCCAGATGGCGCCAGAATTAGTGGGCTAACACCCACGAAAAATGGCTGAAATCGCCTATTTCTCCTTCCTTGGGCCATAAAATACTACCAGGCCCCACCAATGCCATCGGATCACCTGGGCCACTTATCGGGCTCGTCCCCGACCCACCCGTATAATATTTTAGGATTCTTCGCCCGAAATCCCAGATGGCGCCAGAATCCGTGGGCTAACACCGACGGAAAGTGGTCGAAATCGCCTATTTCTCCTTCCTTGGGCCATAAAATCCTACTAGGGCCCCGCCATTGCCGCCGGACAACCCAGGTTACTTTCCAGGCTCGTCCCCGACCCACCCGTATAATATTTTAGGATTCTTCGCCCGAAATCCCAGATGGCGCCAGAATCCGTGGGCTAACACCGACGGAAAGTGGTCGAAATCGCCTATTTCTCCTTCCTTGGGCCATAAAATCCTACTAGGGCCCCGCCATTGCCGCCGGACAACCCAGGTTACTTTCCAGGCTCGTCCCCGACCCACCTACATGATTTTTCAGGATTCTTCGGCCAGAACCCCAGATAGCGCCAGAATCTGTGGGCTAACACCCACGAAAAATGGCCGAAATTGCCTATATTTCCTTCCTTCGCCTATAAACTCCTACCAGGGCCCCGCCAACGCCGTCGAACCACCTGCGCCACTTACTGTGCGCATCCCCGACCAACCTATATGTTTTCTTGGAATTCTTCGCTCGGAACCCCAGATGGCGCCAGAATGTGTGGGTTAACACCCACGAAAAATGGCCGAAATCACCTGTTTCTCTTATCATGGGCCATAAAATCCTACCAGGGTCCTGCCAATGCTGCCAAACCACTTGGGCCACTTGTTAGGCTCGTCCCTGACCCACCCGTATGATTTTTCAAGATTTTTCTTTCAAACCCTAGATGCATCCTACCAGGGTCCTGCCAATGCTGCCAAACCACTTGGGCCACTTGTTAGGCTCGTCCCTGAACCACCCGTATGATTTTTCAAGATTTTTCTTTCAAACCCTAGATGGCGCCAGATTCCATGGGCTAACACCCACAGAAAATGGCTGAAATCGCCGATTTCCTTTCTTGGGCCATAAAATCCTACCAGGGCCCCAGCAATGCCGCTGAACCACTTGGGCCACTTGCCGGGCTCGTCTCCGACCCATAATATGATTTTTTGGGATTCTTCTCTCGGAACCCTAGATGACACCAAAATCAGTGGGCTAACACCCACGGAAAATTGCCGAAATCGCTTGTTTCTCCTTTCTTGGGCCATAAAATCCTACCAGGGCCCCGTAACGCCGCCGGACCACCTAAGCCGCTTGTCGGGCTTATCCCCGACCCACCCGTATGATTTTTTGGGATTCATTGCCCAGACCCCACCTAGCGCCAGAATTCGTGGGCTATGATATTTAGAGATTCTTTACTCGAAACCTTAGATGAAGCCCGAATACGTGGGATAACACCCACGGAAAATGGCTAAATCTCATTTTTCTCCTTCCTTGGCCCATAAAATCCTACCAGGGCCCCAGAGGCCCCGCCAATGTGGTCGAACCACCTGGACTGCTTGCTGGGCTCATCCCTGACCCACCCATATGATATTTCAAGAATCTCACCCGGAACCCATATGGCGCCAGAATTCGTGGGCTAACACCCACGAAAAATGGCCGAAATCGCTTATTTCTCCTTCTTTGGGCCATAAAATCCTACCAGGGCCCCGCCAACGCCATTGAACCACCTGGTCCATTTGTCGGTCTCGTCCCTGACCCACCTGTATGATTTTTTGGGATTCTTCACTCGGATCCCCAGATGGCGCCAGAATCCGTGGGCTAACACCCACGAAAAATGGCTGAAATCGCCTGTTTCTCCTTCCTTGGGCAATAAAATCCTACCAGGGCCCCACGAACGCCGTCAAACCACCTGGGCTGCTTGCTTAGCTCGTCCCCAATCCACCCGTATGAGATTTCGAGATTTTCGCTCGAAACCCCAGATGGCGCCAGAATCCGTGGGCTAACACCCACGAAAAATGGCCGAAATCGCCTATTTCTCCTTCCTTGGGCCATAAAATCCTACCAGGACCCTGCCAACGCCGTCGGACCACTTGTGCTGCTTGCCGGGCTTGTCCTCGACCCATCTGTATTATTTTTCAGGATTCTTCGCCCGGAACCTTAGATGGCGCCAGAATTCGTGAGCTAACACCTACAAAAAATGGTTGAAATCGTCTGTTTCTCCTTCCTTGGGCCATAAAATCCTACCAGGGCCCCGCTAATGCTGCCAGACTACCTGGGGCGCTTACCGGGCTCGTCCCCGATCCACTCATATGATTTTTTAGGATTCTTCGCCCGGAACCCCCCATGGCGCTAGAATCCGTGGGATAACACTCACAAAAAATGGCCGAAATCGCCTATTTCTCCTTCTTTGGGCCATAAAATCCTTCAAGGGCCCCGCCAACACTGTCGGACCACCTGGGCCACTTGCCGGGCTCGTTCTCGACCCACCCGTATGATTTTTCGAGATTCTTCACCCAGAACCTAGATGGCGCCAGAACCTGTGGGCTAACACCCACAGAAAATAGCCGAAATTACCTTTTTCTCCTTCCTTGGTCCATAAATTCCTACCAGGGCCCCGCCAATGTCGCTCGACCACTTGGGTCACTTTCCGGGCTCGTCCCCGACCCATCTGTATGATTTTTTGGGATTCTTTACCTGTAACCCCAGATGGCGCCAGAATCTGTGGGCTATCACCCACGGAAAATGGCCGAAATCGTCTGTTTCTCCTTCCTTGGGCCATAAAATTAAAGTGTGGTCATGTCTGGTACTTTAGACAACGTGGCCCCAACGGCCTTGTCATATGTATTTCCTTTTGGCTACTGTTTACTTTCGTCAAGGCCCTGCCAACGCCGTCGAACCACCTGGGCCGCTTGTCGGGATCATCCCTGACCCACCCATATGATTTTTCAGTATTCTTCGCCCGGAACCCCAAATGGCGCCAGAATCTGTGGGCTAATACCCACGAAAAATCGCCGAAATCGCCTGTTTCTCCTTCCTTCAACAATAAAATCCTACCAGGGCCCCGCCAATGCCGCTGAACCACCTGGGCCGCTTGCTGAGCTTGTTCCCGACCAACTCATATGATTTTTCAGGATTCTTCGCCTGAAACCCCTGATGGCGCCAGAATCTGTGGGCTAACACCCATGGAAAATGGCCGAAATCGTCTATTTCTCCTTCCTTGGGCCATAAAATCCTATCGAAACCCCAGATGGCGCCAGAATCCGTGGGCTAACACCCACGAAAAATGATCAAAATCGCCTGTTTCTCCTTCCTTGGGACATAAAATCCTTGTTGCGGATCCACCTGTATGTGTTTCAGGAATCTTGCACCAGAGCCCATGCAGCCCAAGATTCCGTGCGATAACACCCACAGAAAACTGCCAAAATTTTTTGTTTCCTGTTCATCGACCCATAAAATTCTACCAGGCCTCCGCCAATACCGTCGAGCCACTTGGGCCTCTTGCTGGGCTCGTTGTAGACCCACTGTATGATATTTTGAGAATCTTGCACCAGAGCCGCATGCAGCCCCAGAATCCGTGGGCTAACAGCATAGAAAACTGCCGAAATCAACTATTTTTGGTTCTTTAGCCCATTAAATCCTACCAGGCCTCCGCCAACGGTGCTGGGCCACCTGGGCATATTGCCAGGCTCTTTGCGGATCCACCCATATTATTTTTCAAGAATCTTGCACCAGAGCTCCATGCAGCCATAGAATCCGTGGGCTAGCACCTACAGAAAACTGCCGAAATCACCTCTTTCTAGTTCTACGGCACATAAAATCTTGTCAAGCCTCCACCAATACCGTCGGGCCACTTGGGCCTCTTGCCTTCTCCTTGTGGACCCACTTGTATGATTTTTCGGGAATCTTGCACTGAAGTCCCATGCAGCCCCAGAATTTATGGGTTAATATCTAAAGAAAACTACTGAAATCGTCTATTTCCTATTTATCGACCCATAAAATCTTACCAGGCCTCCGCCAATGCCGCCGGGCCACTTGGGCCTCTTGCGGGCTAGTTGCAGACCTCCCGTATGAATTTTCGTGAATCTTGCGCCAGAGCCCCATGCGGCCCCAGAATTCACGGGCTAAAACCCACAGAAAATTATTGAAAGGTAAAGTATATTGTTTATAGATATGTGGTAGCCCGAGGGGTGGAAGAATCACCTAGCCAGGGACGATCCTATCACAGGGGTAGCCCGAGGGGCTAAGGAAGAGCCTAGCCAGGGACCTGATACAGTTACCCCTGATCAACTAGGTCTTTTACAGTACATGCTGTGCACAGATTTTATAGATTCATTTTTATGTTGTACAATTAGTCGAGGCGGGGCCTATCCCGACCCTTATCAGATACTTATCCTTATCTAGAGGCTTTGTAGACTATGTAAATTAAAGTGTGGTCATGTCTGGTACTTTAGACAACGTGGCCCCAACGGCCTTGTCATATGTATTTCCTTTTGGCTACTGTTTACTTTCGTAAAGGCATGCTGAAGGTAGAAATTCTCTATAATATGTATAGAAAGTGCATAGATACAAGTTGGTTCTCCCGGGCCTTATCGGCAATGGGTGCCAGTCCGCCTTAACGGGACTTTGGGGCGTGATAGGATTGTCCTACAATTCTAGATTATTTTAGCCTTATATTATTTGTTGAAAAACTTTGGGAGAAGAGTCTGAGGAAGAGCATCTTGGTAATTTCGGAATTGGTAATTTATTTAGAAAATCAGTAGTTTTGAACTACTCCATCTCCTCCTTTGAAGTTGATATGTTGCGTTTTGACTAACTTTTAACAGTAAATTAGATCATATTAGCTTTATATTTTAAAATAAAAATTAAATATTCAAAACTATATGACATAATTTATACATACATATATTTAACAATGTAAACCATAATTGTTGCAAAACTACTCAGAAAGTAACATAAAACATTTTTGCGTTTTTCAAAAATGATTATTTCAATTTTTTAAATCAAAGAAACTCAATAATTAGTTATTTTCTAGAGTATCAAAATTGGATGTCAATAAAAAGCTACAAATTGAATTTTTTAATTCCCATATCAATATGATTAAAAAAAAATCATATTTTAAAATATTAATTAAGTTCATATCATTTGACTCTCAAAAAGAAAATTATGACAACTAAAAAAATATGAAGAAAATATTATCTATTATTGAAGGTGATATAAATATATCATAATTATAGTATAACTAATTCTAAATTTACAACAATATTGACATTGTTAAATGCAAAATAAAATATTTAATTAATATAAAATCAAAATTTTGGAAGTAACGATAAAATTATCTCTATGTAATAACAATAACATATCCAATGAAATTCCACAAAGTAAGGTTTGGGAAGGGTAGAGTGTACGCATATATGACCACTATCTCTATCTTATGGAGATAAAAAAAAATTCTGAAAGATCTTCAGCTCAAATGTATCTACCCCAAGCAAGAGAAGAAATAACAAATACAAAATAACGAATAAAATGAGGAACAATAATAATTGTAAAATTTATCTCTTATAAATTGTTCAAATTTCACTTGTGGAATATCACTAGATATGTTATTATTATATTTTCATATAAATTTGTATATTATGAGTTTGCGTAAAAAAACCAATCACTAATACTTATATTAAGATATGTTATCTACATTATACACTTTGATATATGACTCTTTTTAAGTCTTGCTAACAAAGGATAATTTATGCATCAAATGGAAAAAAATAATTTAACATTTCATTTCAAAATTATAATCTCTTGTTGCCACTATTATTGCTTTTGAATTAATGTTTGAATTCTAGAGACCATGGGTCCATACACATGCTTAGTTGTATTCAACTAAAGAAAAAGATAGGAATCTTTTCATAAATATTCAATCATTCTTTCACATATACTTTTCACACTATTTTTTCCCTCAACCTGAAATTATTGATTTTTTTTCCTTATTTTGCTTAGTAGTAGTACTTTTTACTTTATTCTAATTTTATGACTAAAAAAACATTAATTTCAAGAAACCCCACAAAAAATAATGAAAAAAATAAAACAGGAATTTAAGGGAATTTTAGCTAGATACACGGCTAAAATCTTGATATGTCATTAAAATTTGTCACATTTTTCAAGAATCCATACAGATCTAGAGAAGAAAGAAAAGTGAAAAAAGGGGACATTTTTTTTTTTTGCGCTTTTCCATATTTCAAGAAAATTTATCTTTTACTTCATTTATTTAAAGACACAAGTTGAAAAACAAGAATTTTATAGTGTGTGTATATATCTGTAAAGTTCTGGAATTGAGATTTAGATGAGCACAAGTGCTACATTTAAGGCCTCTTTGTACTTTCTTGTCTTCTTCTCTCTTAATGTGTACAAAAATATGAATAAAATAATTATTTGGACAATACTGTACGTGGGTATTTTATATTGTTTTAAAATATAAAGTATAGTTTAAGGTTAAATATTTAATCTTTAGCAATAATTTTATGTTATTAATGAACAGCTCTACTACAGTAGACTAGTGTCTTGTGCTCTTCCAGTTTCCTCTAGGCAAAGTTTGTGACCACTCATTTCTCTGTTTCTTGTACCCAACAAAGTGTAGTGTGAAGTGGGGTAAAAGGGTTTTTCAGAGTTTCTTCAAAATTTTGTTTTTGTGTTGTCAGCTTTGTCACATAACTATCTGGTGTTTACATATAAGTTTTACCAAATCTTATAGGATCTTGGTGAATAGATTTTCTTGGTCTTGCTATAGTGTAGCAGAAGTTGAATTCAGGTACTTTGTTTCTTTTCCTTCTCTTGTTCCTTTCATTTTCTGTTTCTGATTGAAATCCCATGTACTTCTAAAGCTATTTTGAGATGTGGGGTTTTGAATTTTGAGGCTAAACTTGTAAAGGGTTTCTTAATCTTTAAATATTTCTTGGGATTTTGGTGTTCTTTATGCTCTTTAAGGCATAAGATAATGTTATTTTTTTGATAAAGTTCAGTTCTTGAAGCTTTTAAGCATTTCCTGCTCAGGTGAAGTAGATGAGAGTGAGTGTTTTGTGGTTATTAGAGGCTGCTTTGCTCTTATGAACTGATAGAGCATATGTCATAATCAATGGCTTACCTCTTTGGTGACAATGTCATTTGTTTTGAAACTGCAGTGAAGTGGATTGATAACTTGTAGCACAATGTGTGCACTAATAGTTAATTAATGAAATAGAAATGTCAAATTTTTGAGGATCATGTGACCTTGTTTGGGTAGACAAACATGCTAAACTGCAAAAAGTTTGGATCTTTTTGTTAGATTCTTGTTAAATGGAACTAGACTGTTTTAAGTGCTGTTCACTGCTGAACTTCTTGGTTCTGCTAGACATCATTTAGTTCATGTTGCCCAGACCCCACTTGTGGTATTCCATTGGGTATGTTGTTGTTGTTGTAATGTAGTTCATGTTGCCCAGACCCCACTTGTGGTATGTTGTTGTAATATAGTTCATGTTGGTAGTACTTGAGCACAGTGAATAAGTTAGAGAGCAAACAGCTTCTATTATTACTTTTTGATACTGGTTTTGTTTTGAATTACTTTGCTATAAACAAGATTGTCTGTAGACTATGTTGCTTGGACTCTCAAAATATCCAGCTGTACCCGTTTCAGATCCTCCAAAAATGCACTACTTTGGGAGGATTTGCACGCATCTAGTGACATTTTTGAAGAGTGTGAGCAACATAGTCCGTAGTTATTATGTGGTGACTCAAGCTATTTCCCCTTGGTACTCTTGGCACATGTATACCTTGTTTCATATTCATTTGGTGGTTTCTTCATCCCTAGTTAATACTGTTAGGAGAAAACCAACGAATAGAAAAGGATGTTGAATTTAAGTTCGAGCATTTTTACCAAACTGAATTACTATGGACTATTGCCTTTTAAGTTTTGTAGTTCTGCTTATTAGTTGAAGTTATAGTCATACCGCTGAATTCATTTGCTTTATTTTTCAATCAAACTAGCTTTAATTTTTTGTACTCTTTTTCCTGTAGCTCCCTCTTGACAAATACCGTTTGAAGCAACAGTTGCTGGCTGCTTGATATTAGGGGCGAAGTTTTGGATGCTTCTAATGACGCTTAAACCGTGGCTTGCCATATTTGTACTATTACCTTTCGTTATCTCAAACGTGATAGGTAATGCAGTAAGTTTCTGCTATCAGGTCAATAATGTGATTTCTGTGTACTGATTTAGAGCATTGGTTCATAGCATGCAAGAGTCCTTGGTTATATGTTCGTCTTTTTGTAAATATTAATTGTTATCAATCGATTGTTAGATTATCTTCGAAGAAACCCAAAGCAGATGCTAAATTTGGGGACACACAATAGAGTTGAAGGAGCAAACTGAATGGCAGCTTAGTTTACAGGATATTTATTATGTTCTTAGTTGTTCATGTCTTTCGTGTTGTGATTCATTTGCTGTAGGATCCAACCGTTTGAGCTTCTTACATATTAGCCGTGCTTTGATTCATTTGGAGTTTTAATGTGTATGCTATTTCATAATTGTAGGTGCATTTGTTGGAGTAAACATTGGGACTGATGTTACAAATTTACCCCCAGCTTCAGATGTGGTTGCACTCCTTAAAGCTCGTCAGATTACTCATGTGCGCCTATTTAATGCTGATACTCGTATGTTGAAGGCTTTAGCCAACACTAGTATCGAAGTTATTATTGGTGTCACAAACGAAGAAGTCTTAGGGATTGGAGAATCAGCATCGACTGCAGCTGATTGGGTAAATAGAAATGTAGCCGCTTACATGCCGGGGACAAATATTACAGCTATTGCTGTAGGTAGTGAAGTTCTCACTGCAATCCCAAATGCTGCACCAGTTTTGGTTCCTGCTATGAATTACATACATAAAGCATTAGTAGCTTCACGACTAAATAACCAAGTTAAAGTTTCAACCCCGCAATCAATGGACGTGATTGCGAAGGCATTTCCCCCTTCCACTGCCACATTCAATTCTTCATGGAACTCAACGATCTTCCAGATCCTTCAGTTTCTAAGAAATACTAACTCGTATTACATGTTGAATGCTTATCCGTATTATGAGTATGTTCACTCTGATGGAATCTTTCCAATTGAATATGCTCTTTTTCAACCACTCTCTGCGGTGAAGCAAATTGTTGATCCGAATACCTTGTTCCATTATGAAAGCATGTTTGATGCTTTAGTTGATGCTACATACAATTCTATCGAAGCGCTCAACTTTTCAGATATCCCTGTTGTTGTGACGGAGACTGGTTGGCCATGGAATGGCGGTTCCAACGAGCCAGATGCTACTAAGGAAAATGCGGAAACTTTTAATAATAACCTGATTCGGCGTGTTTTAAATGGTACCGGTCCACCTAGTCAACCCAAATTTCCCATTAACACCTTTATTTATGAGATGTTCAATGAAGACAAAAGACCTGGGCCAATCTCAGAAAGAAGTTGGGGGATCTTTTCTACTAACGGGAGCGATGTTTATACCCTTGGTCTGGATTCGTCGGGCAGCATTTCTGACAATTCTAGTACAGCTTTTTGTGTAGCAAAACCGGGTGCAGATGAGAACAAATTGCAAGATGGACTCAACTGGGCTTGTGGCCAGGGACATGCTAATTGCAGTGCAATTCAATCTGGGCAGCCTTGTTATTTCCCAGATACTCTGCAAAATCATGCTTCTTATGCTTACAACGACTATTATCAGAGAATGCGCAGTGTTGGTGGAACATGTGATTTTGATGGTACAGCAACAATGACTAGACAAGATCCGAGTAAGTTACCATATCTAGTGTTTTAGTACTCGTTCTGTTTCAATTTGTTCGTCTTACTTGCCTTTTTAGTCCGTTCAAAAGAGAATGTCTTCCCTTTCTGACAACTGTTTAATTCTAACTTCCCATATGACATGTTTAAGACCACAAGATCTAATAGTCTTCTTTACTTTCTTAAACTCTTTGCGAAGGCAAAAACAGTCAAATAAATTGAAACGGAGGGAGTATGATGTATCCTTTTGGTCTTTGCATGAAGTTTTGAGAACTGACTGATTGGTGTCTGGATCTTTTTGTCTGATAATTGTGATTTGGTAAATTAACAATTAACGAAATGTTGATATCCCTCTTTTATTTCTCATTCCCGTATCAGTAAGAATCTATTTTTGCCCATCTATTTGAAGGCAAATGTGCTCCTGGAGATCTTATTATCCAATGCTGAATAAAATAAATCAACTCCCATCGAATTTGGCATAATGTAATATCGCATATTCTAGTTTGTTTTACTTGATAAAGCTAGAGTGCAAATGTATTCTATTGCAGAAGTCGAGTTTTATTGTTCCTTGCGAAGGTTATTTTTCCCTTTGGAGAGGGGCTAAGTTGATGGAAATGTCGTTTTTAGTTCAAGATCTTTATTTTTACGGCTTTATTAGATGAATGACAATAATTTCAAATGCTTGTGTGTGATTTATGGGACTGAAACGATGCTTATTCGCAAGAAAGCCTACTAGCATATATTTAATTTCACAGATTAAGCAATGGTTCTCCGAGTTGTGACGCATTAATTACCATGCAAAGTATGTGTTTCTACATTATTGCAAAATCCTTCTAGCAGTATATTTCTAAGTAACATTTCAACATGCAGACCTTGCATTTTAGTCTATACGAAGCTGTTTTGCTCTCCCGTTTTCTGTTGCTTTTCAGCTCCTTGTCTTAATCACACTTACAAAATCATCGATAACAATCTAGGCAGTATAAATTAAACTTGCAACCTTTTTCATCCTTTGTGTATGTTATCAGAACCATTTTTTCGCTTGCTTTCCCGAAACCTGATTCATTTGATTGTTCTCTTGGTGCAGGTTCCAGAACATGTAAATTTACAGGAAGGTGAGATATCTAAACTAAGTACAATGTATGAATTATCTCTATGAATACAGTCAGGTCTCTCCGTAACAATATTTCACTATAATGGTCGAGTTTTCGTTGTAATTGATTCTTCATAGGCATAATACATCAAAACTTGGCCTCATTTTGCAAGCACTCCAACTTTGAGAGTGCATATCTAGACATCTCGACTGACAACAAAACACTCTAGTTTGTCTCAATAGAAACTCGATTTTGATGCGGCACATAAATTTTGTACGTGTCTAGATGATCATTTTATAAGTTGGAGTGTTCAACTCATATAGTGGAGATGAGCTGACATGTCTAGATGTGCATACAAAAAGTTTGTCAATTGAGGTCAAGTTTGTCTGTCTCTATCACAATATTTCGCCGTCCAGAGAAATGATGTTATAGAGAAGCTTGACTAGCTAACATGCTATGTTTACACAAATATTGCCCCTAATTGCACTGAGTTGTTTCTTTTTCATCCGTCAGTTCGGAAACAGGTGCGCGGCTGCTCCCTCCAGCAGCATTTGGACCCATCGGTGCAACTTCTCAGAGTTCAACGATTCAATCGCCCGTTATTGCTTACACAATTGTTGTATTTTTGGCTTTGTTGATGCTTGATGTGAATGCACATTTTGTTTTCTAGCATCTTTAGGAAATGAGATCTTTGCATTTTTGTATTGTGTGTATTTTGCAGGAAAATTGAACAAGCTCTGTTAGTTTATTAGAGTTTAGATGATTGATATTTGTTTTTGAACACTCAATTAGATGATTGAAATCCATTTTTTTGGGCATGTTTTTCTTTTGTTGGTGAAAAGCCTCCCTTCCCCCCCCCCCCCTTCTTCCAACCCCCCAATCGTAATAAGCGTGGTATTCTGGTCAACTTGATATATTCGATGTCTAGACATACAAGATAGAATTCGATTCTTGTCCATGCTCAGACATGTGAGAAGAGTTTATTTTTCGTCACGTGTTTACTTTTTATCATAATAACAATGGTATTCTGGTATGTCTAGACATACAAGACGAATTCGATTCCCCTCAATGGTCAGACATGTGAGAAGAGTTTACTTTTCATCACATGTTTATCTTTTATCATAATAACGGTGGTATTTTGATCAATTTGATATATTTGATACTCAGACATACAAAATGGATTTGATTCCCATCAATGCTTAGACATATGAGAAGAATTTACTTTTCATCAATGTTTAAACATGTGAAAAGAAATCACTTTATGTTAAAGTTTAGACGTATGAGAAAAAATAATTTTCCATCATAAATAAACATGAAGTGTTTTTTCCTATTAAAGTTATAAAATATAGGAGAAAAAATTATCAAAGTTTAGACAAACATGAAGAAATTACTTTCTATTGAGAAAGAATCTATTTGTGAAGTTGTGGAATATTTTTTTAAAAAAAGTTTTTTTAATCTTTATTTTTGAAGATGAAGGCATGTTTGGATAAGAAAATTTGCATAGTCCTTGTGGATGAAGTTACTCTTTGAATGTTGAGATTCTCAAAGGATAGAACGTTACAAATGGTTCCCACCATTTTCAAAAGTTGATATTCTTTTTCAATTAAAAAGAATTAGCTGAAGAAAAAATAGAAACTTACAATTTTAATTATAATCATCCAACATTTAGGTCCATCAACTTTGGATCTAACAAATAAACATTTAAACTTATAAAGAGTTGAAGAGTTTCAACATGCAGACCTTGCATTTTAGTCTATACGAAGCTGTACTTATAAAGAGTTGAAGAGTTGAACAAGTATACACACATCTTACTTTGCGTCCTACGTGGCAATTTATATCCTACATGACATCTTATGTGGCGTAATACGTGTATAATGTCACGTAAGATATATGTATCTACTTGTTCAACTTTATAAAATTTAAATGTCTACTTATCTACACCAAAATTGAAATGCTTAAATTTCAACTGAAACCATATTAAAGACATACTTATGTATTATCTATAATTAAAATCTTGAATTGGCCTCTGCCTTTAACCAAACATCCCCTAAAGTTTTTTCTTAAAAGAAATTTAAACAAAAATGAAAACAAGTGAGTTTTCTTTTTTAAATTTAAAATTTAAAAAGAATCAAACTCCCAAACGACGCCGTAGGAGACCAAGCAAAAAGGCTTCCACTTGGATATAAGCTGAAAGATTTATCTTCTAGCCGGAAAAAAAAATATCAAAATGTACAGCGGAGCACCGTCCGGCGGAATAGGAATCCGCGGCAGCGGTGGTGACGGCGCCGGAGGAAGAGGAAGAACATGGCCGTCGACGACGTCGGTGTCGGCATCAGGGAAGAGAATACAGAAAGAAATGACAGAATTAAGCATGGAGGCACCACCAGATTGTGCAGCTGGACCTAAAGGAGATAATCTTTACCATTGGGTTGCTACTCTCTTTGGTCCACAAGGTAATTTCTCTTTATTTAGCTACAAAGATTTAATCTTTCTATCTTTTTTAATTTGAAAAACGTATTTTTTGTGAGTTTCATACCTTTTGTTCCTTTTTTGTATTTGAATTATTACTATCTACGTATTAAAACATCCCTCAATTATCAGTTACTCACTCCGGTTTTATATAATAGTGTTTAATTTGATACGCTATTTAAAATTTTTTTTAAAAGTTTGTAGTTCAAAATAATACTTAAATACTTGTGTGATTGTAAATTATTTTATTAAAAATAAAGAAGAAATTTTAAAGTTACTTTATTTCTTGTTATAATAAAGTAGTATTCTTTCTGTACCGATTAAAAAAAGGAAAGTAAGCTACATAAATGTCACGGAGGAAGTATTCTTTTTCCTATTTTAACTATAATCAACATTCATTACATTTGACTCGGGCCTTTCAAAATTAGTCTCTGTGATGTAGTAATAAGGTTTACATACACTCTATCTTCCCCCTATCACACTATATGGTGAGATTTCATTGGATATGTTGTAACTACCATCAGCATTCACGTGGAGAAAAAGGAACAATAGTTGATAGTTGAGGTGTGTTTTAATACGTAAATGCTTATAATTGGGTTGTGAAATTCATGAAAAAGTAATAATTCAGATGTGTTTTTGACCATTATCTCTTTTTGCTCTCCATTCTTTTCTTATAAAGTGTTGAGCTTTCTTTCCTTCTTTTCTCTATGGGGAAGAATACTAATTGTTGAGTTTGAAGCATAAATTTGCATTCTTTATAGGTGTTTGGACATAAAAAATATGATATTTGCAAAAAAGAAAAAAGTATATTCTCTCTGTCTCGATTTATGTGGTAGCATTCAACCTGACTCGTGCTCTAAAATAAGTATGTGTGTGACTATAACTAATTTTACCTTTCGAGTATGTATTACATATCAGTGTTGTCAAAACATATTGAGCACTTGCTTAATGTGCATTTCGCTGTCGCATCAAGACTAAGATATACTTTTCCTTGCCAATGAGTGTTTCTCGAAGAGGCGACACTAAACAATGAATGTTTCACTTTATTGTTATTGTCTACTCAACTTTCTTGTCCATATATTTGTTACTCATGCTTATAATTATTAGTCTTGGACTAAACATATATATTTTTATTCAACTTCTCTAGCTGAAGTCTTCATGTTTCTTGCAGGAACACCTTATGAGGGAGGAATCTTTTTTCTTGATATAACCTTTCCTTCTGATTATCCATTTAAACCTCCAAAGGTATGTTGACGATTACACAGTGAATGTACTATGCATTTAACGTTGTATTTTTCCCGATCCAGGCATATCTGCTTTTGTATTTTATCTTAGCAACCAACTTCCAATATTCTCCATCAGTTATACCATTGCTTCTAATGTAAGCTTTAAAACTAGGATGAAGCACAAATATCCTTGTTCACCGTCTTCTCACAAATTGTTTGAGGAGTTCACTCTGCTGAATAGAACTAAGACAGAAATGGTAAATGCTATGAATTAGTTGCATTCTTTACTTATGAAACCATCACTTGTGTTCTTTTATATTTAGGTCATGTGTAAATGCATGGTTATTGTCAGAGTCGGATCAGGATTTGAAGTTTATGAGTTCTAGATTCTAGATTTTTTGGGAATTTGTTGCACTTGATGAATCTTCTATCTATTCCTTTTGTTTGAAATATTTCCATCACCAAATTCAGCTGATAAGCAAGAGTCATGTTCACAGACTTAAGTCATGCTTCTTGTTTGTCAGTTGAATTTGGTGGTGGAAATTAACTTTTTTCTTCCCTTTTCTTCCGTTTTGACCTCAGACTTTTGCAGGTTGTATTCAAAACTCGCATATATCATTGTAACGTTGATCCTTCTGGCAATGTTAGTTTGGACATCCTAACAGAGAACTGGAGTCCAGCATTAACAATCTCAAAGGTGCTACTTGCTCTGAGATCAATGTTTACCAATCCTGAAACTTGTAAGTACATCTTCTATCTTCCGTCTTATGTGCTCTCTCAAAAGAAGTGAAACAGACTGTAAACATACGGACTTGGGGTTAACTCAACTCCAAAAGCTAGCTCATGATTGAGGATTGCCCAAGTCCATATAAGCAAACCACTACTCCATTCCCCAACCATTATGGGACTCTAAACCACTGTAACACCCCCTTAACGCCCAAAGCCCAATTGAAGCGTGAATCGGGAGTCCAAACAGGGATGGGCTTTATTGTGATACCATGTAAAGATATGACATTGGGCCCTAATTCAACCCCATGAACTAGCTTATGAGGGGAGGACTGCCCAACTCCATGTAAGCAAACCACCAGTTCATTTACGAAAAGTATTGATTTTATAAAGAGAGTAAAAACATATAAACATAAAAGAGTCTTCATATATTGGTTGGTGAAGTGGTTTATAGATTCATGTTGGATACCGTCCTCCTGTATGGTTTGCATGGATTAACAGTAAAACGAATAGTTGAAAAATAGTAAATGGAGCAAAGAATGAACAAAAACTACCTTTCTTCTGTATCTTATGGTTCTGATTCTTGCAGATAAGCCGGTTGTTCCTGGTATTGCGCACTTATACTTGGGAGATAAAGCCAAACATGATGAAATAGCTAGAGAGTGGACGCTGAGATTTGCAAGGTGAAAGATGAACTTGATGTGGAACTTTTTTAACAAGTTCAGGTCAGACACTGCTTAGTTTGATGTTTAACTAGCATAGAAGAGCTGTTGTAGACGATATTTAAACTTACAATCTGTATATAATTCATATAAATAAATTTGGCTTCTGTAAACTAATTTTCCAAATTTCACATTTAGACCTGTTGCTTTATTTGCTTTTTGAGAACTTCTGGTAGGCCTGTTGATTCTAGGTGGAACCTGCAATCAAATCATACATTGTATGGTGTGTATTCACTGTTCTTTTCTTGAACTTTATGTTAAATATTTAGTATTATGGTGTAGATAGAGGAAGAAAGAGAATTTCCCATATTTTTTTTTCTAGTTATATTTTAAGAAAAAGTCAACCTTATACTTAGTAGCATGCCATAACTTAGGGGTATCCTTCCTTTTTAGTGGGCAACCATTAAGGTATTATGCATAGTGGCTAACCATGAAGCAAATACATAAATGTTAAGAAGGGTGTCATATTGCAGTATAAAAACCAGGGATCCTAACTCAACTGTGCAACACAAGTCTTAGTTCTATCCTTTTTTCTTTCTCCAAAAATCAAAATGAGAGGCTTCGGGAATTTGGGGCGATGGCCTCTGCTTGCATTTGCTTTGGCATTTTGCTTTGTAGCCAGCACTGTTGTTGCTGATTACTCTTATGGCTATACTTCTCCCTCACCTTCTTACACCTCTAAGAAGTACTACAAATCACCATCTCCGTCCAACTATCATGTACCTACTCCATACTACAAGAAACCGGAGAAACATGCTGAATATTCTCCATCACACTATTATAAGTCACCGGTACCTTCCAAGCATGACTATTACAAATCGCCTACTCCTTCAAAGCACTACTACAAATCGCCAGTAGCAGTGAAGTATTACAAATCACCGGCTCCTTCAAAGTACTATTACAAGTCACCTGTCCCTTCCAAGAAGTACTACAAAGCACCTGCCCCTGCAAAGAATTACTACAAGTCACCATCCCCTGCAAAGTACTACAAATCTCCATCGCCTACAAAATACTACAAATCGCCATCACCTGCAAAATACTACAAGTCGCCTGCTCCATCAAAGCACTATTACTACAAGNTACTACAAGTCACCATCCCCATCAAAGTACTACAAATCTCCATCGCCTGCAAAATACTACAAGTCGCCTGCTCCATCAAAGCACTATTACTACAAGTCACCATCCCCATCAAAGTACTACAAATCTCCATCGCCTGCAAAATACTACAAGTCGCCTGCTCCATCAAAGCACTATTACTACAAGTCACCATCCCCATCAAAGTACTACAAATCTCCATCGCCTGCAAAATACTACAAGTCGCCTGCTCCATCAAAGCACTATTACTACAAGTCACCATCCCCATCAAAATATTACAAACCACGCACTCCTTCTAACTACTATAAATCGCCAGCACCACCAAAATATTACAAGTCACCAGTTTACTACAAGTCTCCTCCACCACCACCACGACCAACTTATTATGAGAAATCACCTTCTTACTACAAGTCCCCTCCACCTCCACCATACTACAAAGAATCTTACCCTTCCTATAAATCTCCTCCACCTCCACCATACTACAAAGAATCTACCCCTTCCTATAAATCCCCTCCCCCTCCCCCATACTACAAAGAATCCAGCCCTTCTTACTATAAATCCCCTCCACCTCCACCATACTACAAAGAATCTACCCCTTCCTATAAATCCCCTCCCCCTCCCCCATACTACAAAGAATCCAGCCCTTCTTACTATAAATCCCCTCCACCTCCACCATACTACAAGGAATCTACCCCTTCCTATAAATCCCCTCCCCCTCCCCCATACTACAAAGAATCCAGCCCTTCTTACTATAAATCCCCTCCACCTCCACCATACTACAAGGAATCTACCCCTTCCTATAAATCCCCTCCCCCTCCCCCATACTACAAAGAATCCACCCCTTCTTACAAATCCCCTCCCCCTCCGCCATATTACAAAGAATCTACGCCTTCCTATAAATCCCCTCCTCCTCCGCCATACTACAAAGAATCTACCCCTTCTTATAAATCCCCTCCACCTCCTCCATACTACAAAGAATCCAAACCTTCCTATAAATCCCCTCCACCTCCTCCATACTACAAAGAATCCACACCTTCTTACAAATCCCCTCCCCCTCCGCCATACTACAAAGAATCCACCCCTTCCTATAAATCCCCTCCCCCTCCACCATACTACAAAGAATCTACCCCTTCTTATAAATCCCCTCCACCTCCTCCATACTACAAAGAATCCATGCCTTCCTATAAATCCCCTCCACCTCCTCCATACTACAAAGAATCCACACCTTCCTATAAATCTCCTCCACCTCCACCAAAATACTACGAGCAATCACATGCAACCTATGCTTCACCTCCACCCCCACCAACCTACTATTAATAGTTACTAATTCAATCATTTCCATGAGTTCTAAATCCTACTTCGAGTATCTCTATTTCCTCAGCCATAATCTCATGTATGCATCAAGAAGGTTTTGCTTGTTTTGTGTGTTCGTTCCTTTTAATAATTTGTAATATGCATTGTTTGAGATCCTCAAGATCTCCCTCAGTTTGGTTCATTGTATCAAGATTCTTTTTGGTGTGATCTCTTGAGAGTTCCACTTTGTGTAATACTATCTTCTTCTTTATCAAATATTGTTTGTTCTTATTGGATGAGTTCTTTCATTGTTCCATAAGCATTCACCTTCTGGAAATATAAGATGGCTTATCAGCATTGTTCTCTTCTAAGGCTACTCTTTTCATTATTGATCTTTTCTTTTGTGAAGATGCAACCTGGTTAAACTAAACTTATATGTGCAACTCCAATCATCAGTAAAAGGGTAATCTTCTTATGTAGTTATTCATAAGTTGTTACCCTCTATGAACATAAAAAGAAAATACTGATATCAATTTGACTTAAGAAGGAAAACCTAAGTTGCACGTACTCTTCACTTTCAATGCTGCACCTGTGTTGGATTCTCCGAAAATACGCTACTTTTGGTGAATCCGACACGGACCCACCGATACTTTTGAAGAGTCCGAGCAACATAGAGAAAAACAGATTTGGTGAGGAAAATATGGAGTCTGAATAAATTAAACTCAGCTAAAGAAAAAAATTATTGAGTCTGAATAATGAAGAGTTAGCAAGACATCAAGATTTTTCAGTTAAAAGTGTTGTGACCCTCACTGTGGTTGGCGTTCTTAACGGAGAATATGTGATATTTGACTCTAATTTTCTTAGTTGCAATTTTCTCAACCTTTGTTTTGTGATAAACAAAGGGGGGCTTTGAAGCATAAAGGTTTAGATAAAGATTTTTTGGGATTCATAAGACTAATTACATACGATTGCACACAAACTATTGGGATGAGCTCGCGCGTTGGGCATTGGGTGCATCTCAGGCGTACATGCGGACACTTGAGCAGGGATGGAGCTAGTAAGGGTACAGGGGGTTCATACTCCCTTCTTCTTCTGTTTTTCTCTTTTTCATTTTTACATTTGTTCATCATGAGAATTTTTTTTTTTGAAAGAAAAAAGTCATGGATAAATGCTTCCCACTAAGTATTGACCTTGTCTTTATTTTGATTTTGCTATGTTCTTAGTGGCTAATCATGAAGCCATTACATTTATTTGAAGAAGGATGTCACTTTCCTACTATAAAAACAGATATCCCTGCTCAGCTATACAACACAAGTTTTAGTTTCATCCTTCTTTTCACAATCAAAATGAGAAGCTTTGGTTATTTGCTTGTTGCTACTTTAGCTATTTGCTTTGTAGCCAGCACTGTTGTTGCTGATTACTCTTATGGCTATACTTCTCCCTCACCTTCTTACACCTCTAAGAAGTACTACAAATCACCATCTCCATCTAGCTATCATGTACCCACTCCATACTACAAAAAACCGGAGAAACATGCTGAACATTCTCCGTCACACTATTACAAGTCACCGGTGCCTTCCAAGCACGACTATTACAAGTCCCCTACTCCTTCAAAGCATTACTACAAATCGCCAGTAGTAGTGAAGTATTACAAATCACCAGGTCCTTCAAAAAATTACTACAAAGCGCCTTCCCATTCAAAGAAATACTACTACAAGGCACCTTCCCATTCAAACAAGTACAACAAATCGCT
>DF364220.1:31667-46951 GCA_000787875.1 Solanum virginianum | reverse complement strand
ACGATATGTTATTATGTATACACAACACACACAAAAAGAAAAACCCATAAAAGGCATTAAAAAATAATAAGTTTCTCTTTTTATTTTTACAAGTATTTGATATTGGGTTGGTGATGCCATTAATCAAAGTAATTTTGGGTACGCAAATGTCTCTATTCTTTGCTGCTTTGATAATGAGTATTCCAACTGTGGAATTTTTTTATTGAAATTAATTATGTCACAAATAAAGTAATTAAACAAACAAATATCAAATATAATCAAGTAAATTGAAAAAATTATATGGATAAGCAAACTTATGCTAGTTAATTAGCTAACATAAATTATAGTTTAAATTAATTATAATTCGCGACAAACATTTAGTTGTAATTACAGTTTAAGTTTTCGATAATTCCTGCGATTTATACAAATGTTGTGCGCAATTATACAAAAGTTGTGCGCGAATCAAATTGTATAGCGAAATATACAAACACTTGCAAATTGTATAGCGAATAATACAAACGTTGTGCACGAATTGTGTAGCGAAATATACAAACGCTATACAAAAATTGCAAATTGTATAGCGAATTATACAAATGTTGCGCAAAATATATAAATGTTGTTATAAATATAGTTATGAAAGGCAATTACCCAAACAATAGTTATGGAGCATAATTAAAGTATTTTTGAGTGGCTATATGCGAAAATTCCTCATTAAAGTTTTGAACTTTCATAAGCTTGGTCCAATAAGTTATTAGTTTTTACTATTCCTTTTTTAAAGACAATAAAAACTTATTCGCATTCATTATTTACATCAAATAATTTTTAACCTTAATTTTTTTTATTTAATCATAACAAAGTAATATGATTTGATATAAATACGGTGTGCTGGTAAATTTTACCCGATTAGAGAGTCACAATTTACCTTTTTGATCCTTTAGTTTTGATTATTTGACTAGTGTAAGATGACATACATATTAATAATTTTTTAATATCTCAATTTTTCACTATAAAAATTAGGGACAGATATATTTTCTTGCTGATGTAGTAAAATTTGTTATAAAATTTATTAAATGACAGATTAATTAGCCATAAATTACTAAAATATCTTATTATCTAGACGAGTTATTTTATGACGAATTAGCTATTTCATATAGTGCATTGTTTGTTTTTGAGACTTGATATCTTTCAAACGTTCAAAACAACATCTCTATCTCTATAAGGTAATGGTAAAGTCTGTATACATTTTACCCTCTCATTTGTAGGAATCCACTGAATATGTTATTATTATTATTTAACTATTTCACATAGTACGTCCCATCAAATGATGGTATTTTATTAAATTATTTTAATTAATTTTTGCTTGTATACATATTTCATTTCTAAGTGTATACAATTCATGAGCCCCATTCATATGCATATATCGTTACCATTTATCTAAAAGTGGTAAAAAATGCATCTAATGAAGTCTTCTATTTTTGGTCATAACATTATATGAAGAAAACCAAGTGCAATTTCCATCAATATTATTTGCAAATGAGCTGTTTTTGGATAATACAAATAAATATTGACTTTATATTCTATACACGGATAATATAAAAAAAATTTATATTGTCAAGTCAAGTTGGCGTACAATCGTATACATAAATTTTCTCTATTAGTAATTGGAGGTCTCAGGTTTGTGCTTTGAGGATTAAAATATTTTTGATAAAGAGTCTCACACCCTTATATAATGAAGTAAATTTAGATTGATCGAACCACGAAATAAATATATGAGTGTGAAATAACAAAATAAAATAAAAGTAGAAACTACTGTCCATTTTAACGTAAGTAAATATAAATTACATTTAAATTCCAGTAAAGGGCAAGCTCGGGAAGTAATCATAGATTGCATTTAAATTCCAGTAAAGGGCAAGTCCGGTGCACTAAAGTGTCTGCTATGCACAAGGTTCGAAGAATGGCCTAACCACAATGGTGTATTGTATGCAGTCTTACCTTATATTTCTGTCACAAGCTGTTTTCAAAACTTGAACCCGTGACCTCCTAGTCACATTGCACCAACTTCACCGATTATTCTAAGGCTCCAAAAATTAATAAAAACGTACTATATGATTTCTTCTCATGTACGCTTATCCAAAAAATAATTAAAAATTCCACCAAATTAAATCAAAACATGTTCTAAATGTAACATACGTAACAACACACCTCTCTTTTCCACCCTCCCAAATTTAGTAACTAAGACATTATCACTCTCACCCAACTTTAATTAACATGCTAATTAAATTAATTAACCAAAACTCCACAATCCACATCTCCAATTTAACAACAACAAAAAAGGAAGAAAAAAAAATGAGAACCCCATCATCATCATCAAGAACCAAAGTTGTGACACCATGTTGTACAAAAGTAGGTTTAAAAAGAGGTCCATGGACACCAGAAGAAGACGAATTACTGATGAATTATGTCAATAAAGAAGGGGAAGGGCGGTGGCGTACCCTTCCAAAGAAGGCGGGACTCCTCCGTTGTGGGAAGAGTTGCCGCCTTAGATGGATGAACTACCTCCGCCCTTCTGTTAAACGCGGACATATTACGCCGGAGGAAGAAGATCTCATCCTCCGTCTACATCGTCTCCTAGGGAACAGGTCCTTCTAAATTAATTTTAATTTTTGTTACAATATTTTTCAAGATGAAAACCCTTAATTTTTTGGTTACTAGTTAGGGTTTTGATTTGTCTAGCAACTTTCTTTTTCAGATCTTCTAGTTATTTTGTTTCACATCTGATGTTTGATACGGAATCTATGTCAAAAAAGTTTCATATATATGTCGTGAATTTTTAGAGTTCAAATATTCTATCAAAAGCAATTTCATTTTTCAGACTCGAGTTTAAAACCTTTAGTTAAGGAGATGAAGGATCTGTACTTATCAATTATCACTCCACCATCAAACTAATAATCTTTACTTGGTGATTAATATCAACTTTAGTTTGTATTTTTTTCGTATTGATTTTTTTACTAACCACTCTACCGTATGTTTTGTTCTTTAGGTGTTATTTTTTAATCTTATATATATATATAATTTTTAATTTAATATTATCAGATTAATTTAACCAGCTATAGTAGGTTGTTGTTGTATTTTTTTTTTTAATTACTATATCATATATTTGCTATGAAGATATATCTGTCGTTATAATTTTTAATTTAATATTATCAGATTAATTTAACCAGCTATAGTAGGTTGTTGTTGTATTTTTTTTTTAATTACTATATCATATATTTGCTATGAAGATATATCTGTCGTTGTAAGTCAGCTTAATCTAATAACGGTGTAAGAAATCTATATATTAATAGTGCACAAAAGTTAAATTTGTCTTTTTGAAACTTTGGAAATTTTGTAGGTGGTCATTGATAGCGGGGAGAATTCCAGGAAGAACAGATAACGAGATAAAGAATTATTGGAATACTCACCTTAGCAAGAAATTAATCTGCCAAGGAATAGATCCAAGAACACACAAACCATTAGTATTAAACCCTAATTCCTCTAGTGATGATAATCATATTATTACAAAGAAAGCTTATTCTCCTTCTCCTTCTTCATCACCAAAACTAGCAAATAATTATGATCTCAACACAATTAATCCAAACCCCATTTACATTCCTAATTTCCAAATGAAAGAACCCCTAAGAAGTAGCACCAACAATAATATCCGTCCTGGAGAAATTATGAGTCCTGATGATCATCAGTATCATAGCAGGAACACGATATCCACCCATTTTCACGATGATGATATGAATACTATGGTTCGTGATGAGGGAGATGGTGGAATGAATTGTTGCGCGGACGATGTCTTCTCCTCCTTCTTGAATTCTTTGATCAATGAAGACATGTTCAATTGCCAAAATCAACAAATTAATGGTACATTGCAAGATTTTGATCCTTTTATGGCTTCATCTACACCTTCATCTGATCAAAATAACCCCAAGAGAATGGATGATTGTTGAAGAATTTTTTAATTATTATATATAAGAAAAAAAGTGTTGGATTTTGATATTGATATTTGTAAGTCAAAACAAGTTCTTAATGTGATTTATAAGTGATCAATCTCATGGATCATGTAATAGAATATGAATGTGTGTGAGGGTTGCACATATGGAAAGGCTATATATATGTTATATATTTGATAATATTACTCCCTCCATTTTAAATTAGTTTTCATGTTTTTTTCTTTTTCAAAGTCTGTTTGACTAATTTTTAAAATTAAATTGAACTAAATCAACTAAATATTCTACGTTTAAAGGGTCATAAACTCACAGGCGATCAATAATTCATGCATATATAGCAGAGTTATATAAATTAAGTTATCGGATAATTGCTCAACAAAAGTATTTCCTAATTTATCTGCAAATAATTCTTTGCTATGCTAAAATAGTTACTGATTATTATACGATAACTAAAAAACAAGAGAAGATAAGAAAAGTGAACAACAAATTATAATTGATTAAGTGCGTTTTAATAAATATTTTATGATGATTTCAAATAGAAAACTCATACATATAATAATTTAGATATAATACTCCAAAAATCAAAATACTTTGCCTGTGTTTTTTACCTAGGTAATTATCAAGCATTTATCTACATCTTTCATTGTGTTTGATAACAACATGAATTAGTACACTTTGACCACATACTCACAACTACCAGTCTGTTTTTATTTAATATATACTGCACATGTGATTGGTAGATAATATATGATTTTTACTTATGCACTTTTAGAGTCGTGATAGGTGAAAATAAAATTTTGACTTCTTATGAATTTTCAAATAAAAAAGTTATATAGTTAGTCGTTCGATAAAAATATATATATATATATATTTATCAGTTATGTTACCTAGTTAGTTGCTCGTCCAAAATATTATTGAGTGTCAACTGCACACAAACAATGTTAATAAGATATGTCTACTATTTTATTTTATTTTTGGATGAAAGGCTATATTGAATATTATAAATTAGATTCAAAATATAAAATTTACGTTAAAATTACCAAATTTCATCATATTCGTAAGTAATTTATCAGTTATGTTACCTAGTTAGTTGAAAGGTAATCTATCTTAACCATTCAAAAATAACTATAAAACCAAAAAAGTTATCAGTTATGTTACCTAGTTAGTTGCTCGTCCAAAATATTATTGAGTGTCAACTGCACACAAACAATGTTAATATAATATGTCTACTATTTTATTTTATTTTTGGATGAAAGGCTATATTGAATATTATAAATTAGATTCAAAATATAAAATTTACGTTAAAATTACCAAATTTCATCATATTCGTAAGTAGAACTGTAGCTTTCATCCCTTGATTTTTGAAAGGTAATCTATCTTAACCATTCAAAAATAACTATAAAACCAAAAAAAATCAGTCAAAGGTCAAGTTGTAAATACTTCTTCCTTATTTTTTTTTAAATTACTATAAGAAAATATGAATTTTCTAAGGAAAATCTTGTTGGAAATTTAAGATTTTCAATATTGAACTATATTCTAGAGTTCCCAAAATATATGGAAACAAGGACTTGTTTCTAATTAATACTACCATTGCACTAACTCTAGTATTAAACAAGATTAGCGACAAACAATTTCTATTGATAAGAACAAAAAATCTATCATTAATCTTATTTAACGGTACTAAATCATGGGGAAAAAAAATATTAGTTACAGACTATTTAACGATAAATATGCAAAAACAAGAAATTATAACACTTGACTCACCCGGAAAATTGTAGCCGTTTCCATGTTGGAGCTAAATATATACAAGTTGTAAAATGAAATAGAAAAATATGAAAGTAGAAAACAAATGAAATTTTTGGAGAAAATAAGAATAAAAAGAGGTTCCAAGTTCTATACCAATATTTATATTGCATGATAGTGTAAGTAAGTTGAATATTAGTTGTATTATAAAAGTAGTTCTTGTTTCTTTTTTTTGTCCCCCTAGGGAGGAAAAAATATATGTGTATCAATTAATGATATTCCTTTTTTAATATTTAATTTCCATTGTTTTATTTGTATAAGATTGACCGGTAGTTCTAAACAATTGTGGAGATATTGGAGAGGTGTCATGTATCGATTCGAATCGATTTTTGATCAAAATTAAAATTAAATTAATGATCACGAGGGATGATAGTCTCTCGTGATGGACGAAGTACAAGGTTGAATTTTCTTCGAAATATATCTTGGAGCACAGCCTAAATATTTTAGTATTTAGAGATTTCGCAATCTGTATAACAAAAGACTTTATGGTGTATTTACATCATCTGCGTTGTCGAAATTTTCATTTGGGCACGTTTTCAAGAATGTTGACCAAAGTCAACCGCTGACCAATTCTAAAGGTAGAAATGCAAAAGTCGATACAAACTCACACCGACAGCTTCGATTCTCGAGTCAACCATGCTTCTAGCCTAAAAACTTCTCTATCATTTTCCATTTTAACTTTCATTAGTCATTACCTAATAACATTTTCGCTGCGATTTCTCCATCATTTTCCACCTTATAATCCGTTTGTAATATAATTTTTAAAAAAAGAAATGAAAGAGAGATATTGGTGGCCCAATTTGAAAGCTCATATCATGAACAAAAATGGACTCAAGATTTTGACCCGAAAAAAGATCCAATTTCAATTGACTCCATAGATTTCTTCTTCAGCTGAGCTCTACTGAACCTGCAAAAACTTCCTTTCTCTTTCTCTCTCAAGAACCCTTAAACCCCTTTTACCAAATACTTTTTTATCAAATAAAGCTTCCATTTTTCATATTTTTTCTTGATTTTTAGCTTATTAGTTCCATTTGTGTCCTAATATACTTGTTAACTAATATTAGTACAGGTAAGCTTTGGAGCAACATAGAGTTGTTTGGTCACGAGTTCGAGCCGTGAAATCTTGCATGAGGGTAAGTCCTCTTCTGTTATAGAGTAGTGTTTTTTTTTTATATTATTGTTTTTGGGTATGCAATAAAAATTAAATCTTTGAAATTTTGTAATTGTTGCATAGCTAGAGATCTGTTAGGAGGTAGCAAAGTGGGGAAGTTCATTTGTTTTTCTAAGGCTTAGATTGTGATGAACTAAATTTAGCTGCTGGCCTTTTGATATGAAGTTCAATTTATATGTATCTTTATTAGTCCTTTGTATGTTTTTGGCTTGATACGGCGTTTAAGAAATTAAAGAAGGCTGTGGAATCTTGTGGTCGTAAGCTAAAGAAAATGTTGAATGTATCAAAATGTACTGCAATATTGTGGTTTTGAATGTGCCACGTGGAAAGTTAGAATTAGAGAGTTGTCAAAAATACAGAAGAGGCGTGTTTTTTTTGAAATGAACTACAAAGGGGAGAAAGAGAAACAAATTGGAACAGAGAGGGAGTGTTTTCAAATGTTGAAAGAGAAACAAATTGGAACAGAGAGGGAGTGTTTTCAAATGTTGATGATTAAGTTAACAAATAGGTTATCTGAGAGGAAGTTACTTGTTTTCGTCGCGATTTGTTGTACTGCAGTCTTATATTATGAGGAAAAATAAAAGAAAAAGAGTGGCCTTTTGCTTTACTGTGTTACTCGCTACTTGTGTTGGTGGGAGGTAGTTGCTATTCTGTGGTGCACAAGCTGGATCACATACCATGGTTGCGAAAAAACTGTCTTATTTTTTTCTTTACAGATGATACTTTTTATCTTAGTTGCGTAAGTGGATTATGTTATTAATGTCTTGAGTTAAGTTTTACATTGGTGAGAGCTAGCTTTTCGGGTTGAGTTAAGAGCCAGATTCATTTTGTTACGTCTAATATATGTTTTTTCATAAGCTAGCTTGGACAAATCCTTCTTACAAGTCTTGTTTCTTTTCAAATCATTGTTTCGTTCCTCTAGATTGATCCTTTTCTGTTTCAGGTGAACTATTCTCTTCTATGTGCTTTGATATTTTTGAAGCCCCTCAATCTTCAAATTAAGGAGATTCTTCGTAGCTCAGTCGTTTGGCTTTTAGTTGGAGAATAAGGAGGACAAGATATAGGAACTTTTCGGAAACTTGGTTCTTATACCATGCCCATATTTTCCAATATACAAGAAACAGAATTAAGCAAAACAAAAGAAGTTTTCTTGTCTGCTATCCACTTTGCAACTTCAACGGGTGATTCTTTCCCTCAATTTGAGGATGATCTAAGAACCTCAGCTCAAGAACAAGTTGAGTTCATGCTTGAGGATGATGAAAAGATTCCCCTGGTCATAGCCGATAATGAAATAAAAGTGGAGACTAGAATTGTGGTGTCGAAAATCTTTAGTTCTTTTGAAAATGAATTATTCTCCATGATGTTGGAGCCTGACATTGCGAATGAGGAAATGGAAAAGAAAATAATGCGGAGTATATCTGATCTTGAATGGATGCATAACACTCTTTCAAAGATGGATCTCATGAAGGACTTTGTCTCCCACTGGACTAATATATCGAGCAATTTACTAAAGGTCATCGAAGATAAAAGACTTGATTCTGTCTTGTGGGTTTTGAAGATTAAGTTGATAGAACTGACATCAAAAGTATTGGAAGCAGTAGGTTATGGAACTGTCATTCTTCCAGCAGAAAGCCGAGTAGAATTGCTCAAGACATGGCTTCCTTACATAAGAAAAATGAAGTCCCTTTCGGATAAAATGAGCAAAATGGATGCTGCATTTCCATACAAGATGAGCGATGACCTTTGCCAATGTGTCGAGGGAGCAATAGTTTCATTGGTTTCAGCATTACCGTCAAATGATCAAGCTGACATTCTAGCAGATTGGATAAGTGCTGAACAGGTTAAATATCCAGACCTTAGTGAAGCTTTTGAGATATGGTGTTACAGAACCAAGTCTGCACAAAGACGATTGGATGAGGCTTTGACAGAGTCAGCAATGCCTACACCATTGTCACCCTCTACTTAATTCCTGAAGACGAAGCATCACCTCATAAACACCTTTGATGCTGGTTCGCGTAGTAGCGTCCCCAACATACACTCCGGTGAGTCCACGTTTTTATAAAACGCGATGTTATTCAAACAAATGGCTTTAAACCATTGATCTACTCATTGTGCTAGGCAAATGTACCTTGATATGCTACTCATGTGTTGGTAAATGAATAATTTGCAACAATAACATACCTAGTGAAATCCAACAAGTGAGGTTTGTCGAGGTGGTAGAATGTACACAGATCTTACTACTACCTCGTGGAGGTAAAGAGACAGTTTTCAACAGACCCTCGGTTGAATGAATAATTTGCAACAAAGGTAAATAGATTGGGCCTGTTTGGAAATGATTGGGCTTCTGGATGTTCAAACTTCCAAATAGAATAAGACGCGTGTGTGTCTACCTATTTGGTTGAAAGAGTACTTACGACTTCTGACAAAGATAATTTTACTCTTAAAACTCATGTAAACTCGAAATTTCTGATTAAGTGATTCATGATAGTATTTGATGGTGGAATGATGTAACTTGACTTTGTTGACTTAATGAGAAGAATTTTAGTGAAACTCAATGTTTGAGTCATAATTAGCATTATGAGATTAATTTAATTGTAATGATGAAAGCTGTGGCTGCACGAGTATCTAGTCATTATCACTATAATTATAATTTTGGTCAAAAACACATAATTAATAGTAATGTTTTTAATATTTTGTTTACTCTCTTTGTTTCAATTTATTTGTTTTATGTGTCCTACATAATAATTTACGTGAGATATACTCAAATTAACTTATATTATGTGTATATCCATTTGTTTAGCTATATACGAGTTTAAATGACTACTTTACTTTATCTCCCTTTCTTATACACATCGAGATTTTTTTTTATAACATTCATTTTTTATAACATTTCACTGTAACAATCAAAATTTTGTAACTTAAATGTAATATTTTTGTAAATCCATATATTTGATATTGCTTTGAGCAGGTTTGTTTTATTAACCAATTTTGGTATTAGGTTTACTTGTTTTTGCTATTAGAAGTGTAAAGTAATTAATACATCTTTAAAATGCATGATTAAATTTAAATTACTAAATTAATTAACCTAAACTTGATTGTTAAGAAAATTTTCAAACCCCTTTTTCTTTCTAGAAATCTTTCTCTTCAAATAAGATCTCAATTCCAACGACGATTTCATTAGATATCTTACAACTAAAATTTCTCTTTTTTTCGATCCAGTTCCTCCACCAACGCGAACCCCAGTTGGATTCAGGCATGCTACACTTTTTAGTTATTGGGAGAACCCAAGTACTCTCTTTCGGATTCAGGAACGATTGCTTGTTGAACCCTGTGAATTGCGTGAAAGTAGGATACTCCAAATTCGGGGGTCAAAGAGTTTTAGAAAATGTTCTTGGTGGGAAAAAATGCGAATGAAGGATCCCACTGAATTGGATTGGGTCCTCCTGGAGGCAAATAGAAAATGCATGATTATATATAAAAAATATAAATTTAATTATTATTTAAAATTATTATAAAAATACATAAATTTTAAATTCTAAATCCGTCGAGATAACAAATTTATCCACGTGTTTTCCACAAGAAAAGGAAAGAATGTGATAGCTATACTATCATTTCATTGGTGAATGGTGGTTGTTTGTGGGTATCAATTTTTTTTTCCTTTTTAATAAATTATTTATTATATTAATAATAAGTTGCTCAACAAGAATTAAAAAGCAACATGATTATATTTGCAACTAACTAAATAAAGCATGGAAGGTTTTTTTTTTTTTGTAAATTAAAAAAAAAGGATAAGATTTAATTAATGGTTGTTGAAGTGGATGATAGGCCCCTTCTTATCATCATAACCTAGATTCCACGCTTAGAAATTAGCGGGTTCGAATTTTAGGTATCGAGTTATTTTTAATTAAAAAATTTAAATTATAAAAATTAAATAAATAAAGATGAATATATATATTTATCAGTTATCACATATTATATTAGAATTCAAATAAAAATTTGAAACTTATAAATTCTAAATTTATCAATAATTCAAACTCGTAGCTTGTTGTATTTAGTGAGTTATATGTTCAAGTAGAGTGCTAGCTCATGTAGCTAAGTATAATATAATATTAGTAGATAATAAGAATTGATTTATTTTTTTTAAAAAAAGGATATTTTATATGCCCTTAATAATTAGTGAGGACTAGTCAAACAAAGATTAAATCCTAATGATTTGTGATTTGTTTGCAAGGTCATATGTATAACATCACAAAAAAGATTGTAGACCCCCCCACCCCCTATCCCAAGAAGAGAAAAAAAGGTAAGGTAAATAAATAATAATAATTGAATTAACATAAATATTGAATTTTACCTAGAATTAGTAAGGTACATAAAATTGAGGTATCATTAGTAAAATTTCACATAAATATTGTTAAAATTATCAACAAAAAGAAAATGGATGATAAAAAAACATAAATTAATTACAAAATTCATCGTTAATACATTGCTAAATAATCATCACTAACAATTTTATTCTTATAATTTACTACTAATTCGTTATTAAATAAAATTGTCTTTTATTTTTTGCAGTGAATATATAAGAATATTATAAAAATTAAATAGAAAGAGAGTTTTGTGAATATATAGAAACAATGACAGATTTCCCAAGAGAATCTAAATTTAATCAGACTTCACTGTGAATATCAGACATTAAATAGGAAAAAAAAACAATGACCTCAAACTCGAGTTATTTCTTCTTAAAAATTATTAAAGGCGATCGATTTTATGCAATTTCACTATAATCATTATAAATAAAAACAATTTAACTTTTTGTTACCCTTTTCGGTGTTTAGTTTTCGCTTTGAGTTTCGATCCGCTAATTCATATTCATCTAAATAGTTACAAGACTCGACCTAAGACCTTCAATAAAGATGGAGGAATACTTATTGTCCCACCATTATCTTTTTTTAATATTATAAATTGCATTTATTTGTCATGGATGATGCAATTCTTTTTTTTAAAAATATATTTTTTTAATTAATACAAAAGTTGTTAGCTCTTGGCATCAATCGGATTCTCGAATCCCAAAATTAATTCAAAATAATGCTCCATGATTCTAGTAGTAATAACATTTTGGAAGACTTAAATCTCAATGAATATTCTAGTAGTAATAATTTTATATCTTAAGAATAAATTAAAAATAGTACCTATGGTTAGATACTAGAGAAAATTATAAAAATATCTACTTTAGTCAAAATAATTAAATAATATGCTTGAAAACAACATTGTCTTCCTTACTTGAGGAGTAGATTAAACACTTTTAATAATTATGTAGTTTTTAATTATATATTAATTTTAATTAAGCATAAGAGTGCATATTTTAATAAAAGTACATTGACTTTCTTACACAAGTAAATGACAAATTTGTGCTCAACTTGGATTTATTAAACTAAAGAAAATTAATTTTTAAAAAAGCTATATTGAGTATAGCCAAAGCAAAATAACCACCTCAATAGAGTTCTAAAGGACAATATAAGACTAATTTCAAAGAACTAAAGGAATAAAAACATAGAGGAGATGAATTTAATCCCAAATTCCAAGAAGGTGCACCCAACGACACCAACAAAAGAAATATTTTAAATTATTAATAGTTGAAGCAACGAAAAAAATAATTTATTAGAGAGTAATATTATAAAATTAAGTAGTCGAAACAGACACGTCAATTATAGTTGCCTTTAAGAAAATAATTTATTAAAAATAATATTAAAAATTTATAGTTAAAGCAGCTGAAAAAATAATTAATAGAAACGATATAATAAAATCAAGCAGTTAAAATAAACATGTCAATAAATAGTTGCTTACTTAAGCAGGCAACTGAATTAGACATGTCGATCGTGAACTACTTCTAGCCATTTATATATAATATTAAAGTAATTTTACATGTGGAGTTCGTAAAAGAAAATTAATATCTTGAAATCTCATTGTAAAATTTAAAGTTCATGTAAATATTTATTTTTTAAAAGAAAATCAAAAAGTAATTAGTTGGCTCTATTTCTAACTTTTTTTTTTTTTGAAAAAAAAGTAATAATTAGCTCCTTAGCTCCTATTACAAAAATGGGCCATGGATCTTGCCTTACCTACATGTCATGCAAGCCTATCATAATAATATAACTTTTTCAATAATTATTTAAATTATTATTGTTATATTTTGCTTATTATTTATATATCTAGTAATCATGTGGTTGACCACTTAAAGTGATCAAACTCTATCAAAGTACTTAAATAAAATCTCTAGTTGTTTCTTTTTCAAGCTTGAAGGAAAAAAACATTTATAAACATCATAATTATTCATATTCATATGGGTAATTTCAAGAAAATTTGTGTATTTTGTGGAAGCAATTCAGGAAATAGAAAAATATTTAGTGATGCTGCTCTTGATCTTGGAAGAGAACTGGTATTTTTCCTCTTTAATTTTGTCTGTTGATTTATTGAATTTTTTTTAAAGGCTAGTTGTTATAAATAATTAATTAAATAAATGTTTTGATTAGGTGGAGAGGAAAATTGATCTTGTTTATGGAGGAGGAAGTATTGGACTTATGGGACTGGTTTCTCAAACTGTTTATAATGGCGGATGCAATGTTCTTGGGTAAGACACAATTTAATTTTTAAAAAAATCACGAATTTTTATGGAGTTTGTCAAAAACTGTAATTTTGACAATTTCTAACAGGAATTTCATTATAATTCAAAAAAATGTGAATTTTCATGGAATCTGTTAGAAGTTTCATATTTTTTAAATGATTTGAGACGTTCATTAAAAATTCACTTTTTTTTTTGGTAGTGTTTCTTCTAATTTTTATAGAGTTTGTCAAAGACTGTATATTCGACAATTTCTAACAGGAATTTCATTATAAAAAATATGAATTTTCATGGAATTTCATATATTTTAATGATTTGAGACATTCATTAAAAAGTCACATTTTTTAGGTATTGTTTCTTCTACTTTTTTTTGTTTGTGTGTAACTCGTGGAAAGATCGGAGAGGAGAGGAGGAAAAGACTTACACACAGCTCATCACGATATTTACATCAAATTATAACAGTTTATTATATGATTAATTAGGTAATAATATTAATAATACATATATAATTTATCGACTCAACTATAAAATTTTTGAAGAATTATATTAGTCTTTCAACTTCATCACCATTCATTTCATTAAAATAAAATTCGAAAAGTTTCAAGAAACTAATTTTTTCTCAAGAAATAGATTCAGAGTTATGTATTACTAGTATATAGGAGGATCATCTAGACGAATGTCATGTATTCATTAGATTGATATAAATAACGCCAAGGGTATTATTTATTTTTCTCTGAAAGAGGATTTTATTGAGATCCATACAAGTAAAAATCTATTTTTTTTAAATGGATATAAATGTATTTTAGTTTGCATTAATTAAAGTATGAATCAAATTTCTCAATATATATGTTTAACTTTTATTAATTTATTTCTACTTTTTTTGTTTTCAATGGAGCAGAATTATCCCAAGAGCTCTTGTTCCAGTAGAGGTATTATTATGAATATTTGTATAATATATGTTTATTTTTATATATAAAATAGTAATTTTTATTTTTTATTTTTTGTTAGATATCAGGCAATGCAGTGGGAGAAGTATTAGTAGTTTCAGATATGCATGAAAGAAAAGCTGAAATGGCTAGTAGAGCTGATGCTTTTGTTGCCCTTCCTGGTAATTAAAAACCCTAATTTTTAATTGTTTTTGTAAAAAAATATTTTTGACAATTCATATGTTATGAAAAAATAATCGAGGATTTATCAGAAACAATATAACATTTTCACCCTTTAAAAAGTATAAGTGTATTGGATTATCGTAAAGAAGTAAAATATAATATAAAAATAAAATTTGATTGTTCTGTTGAAATGATGTTATAGACGATATTGATAGGTAAAATATTAAGTGAAAAGTCGATTCCAAAAAAGATTTAGTTGCTATAATATCGTGAAAGGTTGTTATAACTAGAGTAAAATGTTGTTGGAGAAGATGATAATTTGTATAGATTGTTATAAACGATGATTATTTTCATGTTAAAATGATTATATTGAAGGAGGGTATGGAACTATGGAAGAATTGCTTGAGGTGATAACATGGTCACAACTTGGAATTCATGAAAAACCAGTAAGAATTATTACTTCATCTCCTATTTTAATCATATATATAAATTTATGTTCAAATTTAAATTTTATAAATCGATTTATTTTCATTTGATGCTTGTTATTCATCATAGAATCTGAATTCACATCACGTAATAAGATTTATTAAAGAAAAAACACATTTCATATC
>DF364220.1:1930-15054 GCA_000787875.1 Solanum virginianum | reverse complement strand
AGCTGAATGGAATTATATTAGTTTGATATTTTAAAATTAAAATTTTAGAAATTTGAAAACTATGTAAAAGAAATACTATAAAAAACAATAATTTTAATATCAATATGATTCAAAAAATATATTTAAAACATTGGTTAAAGTTTATGTAATTTGACTCTCAACAAAAAAGAAACACAACAAGTAACTTGTGATGGAAGGAGAAAAATTAATTATTTGACCATAGTTGTACCAAAAAAAAACAAAGGGAGGAAGATGTAATATTCTTATTATTACCCCCAAACACTTTTATGGAATAGGGAGTAAATTCTCAAACACATACTTGTATCGTGGGTGGCCTCAACAGGGGATAAGATGAGAGGCGCGAGATTGAAATAGTTTGCGTATGTACATAGAAGGTGTGTCGACACTTCAATTAGGAGGTGTGAGATGTTGGATTCAGGGATTACACGAAAGGATAGGGGTAGATCGAAAAAGTATCAGAAAAAGGTGATTACACAAGATATGTATCAGCTTCATATCCCCGAGGACATGATCTTAGATAGAAAAAAGTAGAGATCGCATATTAGCATAGAAGGCTCATAGAGGTAGGATGATGTCTTGTCTTGTGACGGTTTAAGGTTTTTCCTAAGATTATTGATTCTATAATAGTTGTATTGTTATTCGATTGTTTTGCTTTTTTTTCTTATAAAATTAACATTACTCTTCGTTTTTGCCGCTATTCTATATCTATTATTTTTTCTTTTTTTATTTGAGTTGACACATTTAGGCCAAGAATCTTTCGAAAATAATTTTTCTATCTCCGTATACATGTATCACTTATGAAATTTGATATCCCAAGCATCAAATTGAAGACAAATTTATGCTCTCACATCATTCCAAAAAATATCTATAGCCAGTAAAGCTAATTTAATTAACATCGAAAAAAATTATATATAACTTAAACGCAACAAACAACATGCAAAAGTTTAAATTATAGGAGTATAGTTTAAGGTAAAGATTAGTCCACGTAGTCTCCAAATTATACAATAATTCATTCAACAAATTAAGTGCATGGATCTTAAGACTATTATTATAATTATTACAACTAAATAGTATATCCGTACAAGTTCAAGGTGCAAAGTTTAATATTAACTTTTTAAAATAAAATAGTGTGCCAGCTCTAATTAACAAGGCTAATCATATATTATAATTAAGCAAATCTTTTTATTCAATGGAACTGTTTACATTATGATTTTATCCTATGGTGGTTGTGTCTTGCTCAACTAATTAACTCCACATGTCAATATCACATATTTATATTAAAATTCGATTAAATTTAAATTTATATCGAAAAGTCTCACACATTCGTTAATAAAGATACCTTCATACTCAAAACTCGAAGCTGAAAACTCTTATGGTACAATTTATACTATAACTATCAATAATGAGAGAAGGTGCTAGAGTGGCTCTTTTCCCAATAAATTCATAAGATCTTCCATAGATCTTTTATACAATAAATTAACAAGAATTATCCATAATTGAATCAGCTTACTAGATATGAAATCTTCACATTTAAGATCACAAATCTTTAAATTTAACACTAAAACCAATTGTTGGACAACAAGTATTCTAATGAGCTGGAAGTAGATAGCAAAACTTAGACTTTGTACTTTAATGTTCTTTATCTCAAAATGAAAAAGAAGTTGATGCCTTTTACAAATGGTACAATATATTTAAACCACTAATGTGTTGGATCAATAAGTAATCCTTCCACTAATAACGATCGTGGAGTGGTTAGATTTAGCAGCTTCACTTTCATTCTTATGTGTTGGATCAATAAGTAATCCTTCCACTAATAACGATCGTGGAGTGGTAAGTATTCCTTCATTCTGAATCAGATGTCTCGAGTTCGAGCATTTAATATGAAGTCGTATTTGTTAGGGAGCATTAAGTACCCCTTCATTCTTAATCAAGTGTCTTAAGTTTGAGCATTAAATATGAAGTCATATTTGTTAGGGAGTACAGTATTTAGTCATGCTCCAATACGAGAGAGATGGTAGAAACCAAAAGACAATCCCTCAAAAAACATGCATGATAGCTCATATTGCAAGTTTTAAATGTGTTAATAGCATGATAAGTGCAGCCTTTTGAAAAATATAATAGTCATTTATTTGTCAATATTCCCTAATTATTGACAAGTTCATGAACTTATCCAACAAACATTAATGTCTATAATTGCAGATTTTGCAGAGAAAAAGATGTACTTTTAATAATCCCATGTTTTGAATCTCATAGACAGTAATAATTGGCATTTGAAATAATGCATTTCCTCATCCAACATATGACTATCATATTGTCTTTACATATGTTAGATTAGGTTCCACTTCTTTTCATGTCTCAACTTTTAACCATAATGTAAAAACAACATAGTCAAAAGGATGTGCCCGGGGCTGCTTGCGTGCATCTAAGTTATTCATTGAGGGTACTTGCTATATCACCAGCACAACATAGATATCGAGCAACTCTACCCCAACAATGCTTAGGGAGATGGCGAGAGATCGTCTACATGAAGTCTTTTCAATCTTGTGATTTGAAAATAAAGATATGTATAATGTACTAACATTTGATCGATCCTTTGAATCTTGATCTAGGTCAAGTACATGTTCTTACATATTTCTTAAATTAATAATAGTTTTCACTTCCAAGATGTTGTAAGCACACCATAATGATTGAGTATTAAAGAAATTAATAACTAATTCTCACAATTAGTTATGCTAATGACCTGTGAGTCAGTCTTACCAAAACTGGCTCTATTATTTGCTTAGAAAACAGATTGTCAGAGAGATAATGGCTATTATACTTGACTTTGTTAAAGAGGCATGTTTTATGTCAGTTTATCATGTCAACAGTACCTAATCTTAACATAAACTAGGAAATTTAACAAAACCAAACAACCCCTAAGGCTTTGGTTCAATGTCCAAGGTTAGTACAACACAGGATGTGTGACAAGAGCCACCTATGTAGCTCGAACTCTTCAAAAATATTGATAGTCGTGTGTCCGATTCTCCAAAAGTAGTATATTTTCCGAGGATCCGATACAGCTATGGCAACATTCTTGCAAAGTCCAAGCAACACGCCAGGGGCTCGAATCTTACTGGAAAACCAGGTCTTAAATGGAAAAGGACAGACTAGTTTCTGAGTTGTAATCAACGATTTTCCGATCATCAAGAATTTGCTATGTGTTCTAAAGACTTGCTCGGACTCTTCAAAAGTGCAATTGAGTTTGTGTCAAATGCTCCAAAAGTAGTACATTTTTGGAGGATCCGACACCTATGAGGCATGAGTCTGAACAACATAAGTGGGAACCCTTTGTTTCTTTTCTTTTATCATCACTGTCAGAGTACTCAAGGAAAAAAATTGAGCTAAGAACATCATATAAAGAATGAATGGTTTCCTTTCTTTTTTTCTGTTTCTCATTTCTTTGTTTTCCAGTTACAAATATGTATTGATAACTCAAAATTTTACAACTTGCATATTGCAATCTACCACTAGGATGAACAAAACTTGTGTACAGTTGAATAGGAAAAAGAAAACTATGAAAGAATTCTTATGAAAAGAATAAGGAAAGAATCCCTATGTCATCTTGTCTATTCACAGTGTAAGAACAGACTAATTAAAGAAAAAAGCTAATACTAGTTCAAATAAATAATTGAAGTTAGGGTCCTTTGTATGGTGGAGAGGAATATTTGCCACTGAGGCAAGATAAAGTTTTGTTCCCAATAGGAGAAAGGGAACAGGATTGCTGCATTGCCCGGGTCACGCTTGTTGGCGTTGATGCCCTTAAAGAGAAGCTCATCTTGAGACGGCAAGCACTTCTTGGGGACAAGCTCACTTGTTCTAAAGCATGGGATTGCATCTGTGAGGGGTAATCCCTCAAGCATCCGATTCGAGGTCCAGCTCCTGTGCTCCATTTGCAAGACAGTTGCTTTCCCAACTGATATGATTTAAGATCCTTGTGTGAATTTATCCTGTGGATGATAGATTCATCTGGAACTATCTCTTCTTCATTTTCATCAAGTTCTTCAACAGAAGAGCTTTGTTTTAAATCCATTTGATCTTGTTCCGGAGCAAACAATTCTCTTGCTGTTTCGAATCCGTCTATTGGTGATTCTAAAAAGAAGGAGTCGGAACTAGATTTAGCAGCTTCACTTTCATTCTTTAATGTCTCTAAGAAACCATCATTCCGGGGAATTTGAAGATTAGGCAATTTGATACTGAAGCTATGAGATGGTTTTGCATCGGAAAGTTGTATATCGTCAGCCTGCTCGTGCACTTTTAGGTCTCTTTTCTCTGAAGTTGACTCTTCTGGACCATTCTCTTCTGTCTCCAAACCATCCTTTTGTAAGTCGTCCTCAGAAGAGTCGCCTCTGAGGAAAACGTGACTCTTCTTGCCAATCGATTCTTCCTCATCTTCATCAGAATCAAGCTTAACATCATTGAGGTCGACATTTTTCTCCCTCATGAATGAAATGAAGTCCTGGAAGTTTTCTGGGGTAGGTCGGTAATGTCCACTATGAGGCCAGACAGCCTGTAGAATTCAGTTAACAAAGGCAAAAAGAGTTAGATCAAAAATCACAAATAAGCTGCTAATATGAGTCGAATCAGAAGTTTGCAAGTGACTCGAAGATATATTTACATACCTTCAGTACTCCTTGTTCTGCAACTATTCTCCCAGCAGCTAATGTAGCTCCTCCAGCCAAGAAACTAGAGTGCTGAAATGTGCCTTTAGTTTTCTTGCCAACGTACAACGTTTTTGAGGTGCTGAGGACAAAAATCCATTTAGTGCCTTTTGGTTCATCAGTTGTGTCAAGGAGCTTTCCGGTTTCCTTGTAGAAGAGCTTCCCATCTTCCACCTCAACTTCATAAGCCTTTCTTTCCATCTATAGGTAAAAAAGAAAGAAACTGATTATAAGTAAATTTTCCGAATTCCCACAAGTGCAACTAGCAAAGATACTAATGGACTGATAAATGGAGTAAAGACTCACCGGTCCGAGGTACTTAATGCACTGCTGCTGAAGTTTCCATCGAGGGCATTTGTCAACAATATTCACTTCTTTTCCTTCTCCAATATCCAACCTATTCAGATAAACACAGTTAGCAAATCGAGAAACTTTCATGCTGTATTATCATTTAAACTCAATCATTCATTATTTAGACAATTACCAGTAGAAGAAGGGCTCTTTGCTTTGAGATTGCAACCATTGGACATAATAGAAATGCAAGTTGTGTCCATAACGATGTCGTGGGTCGATCTATTACACAAAATAGACGTTTCCATATTAGCAAATTGAAATTTGGTGTAACACACAAATTCAGTATACCATTAAAAAGATCTACTTACAGCTTCGAGCCAGTGCTGTAAAGCTAGTTTCTGGGCTTTGCTATTCTTAGATAAGCCCTTGCCAACCTGCATGAAGAAGAAACGGATCAGTAAAAATCTCAGAGTAAATTCAAAATCTTAGCAACAACTTTCAGAAGCATTCACGATATGATCCAAAATTTACCTTGGCTGCTCTAGTTCTTGCTCTCGACCAACGAGAAACTGCTGTCTCGTGTTTATCAAGATCAAAAAATGAAATAGAACTATGCTTGAGTTCAGCAAAATCTAATAGCTTCCACCTGAAATTTTTCAAAACTACATGTCAGGAAGATTCAAATCAATCGAGTTTATCGATAGGATATGTTTCATTGGCATAGAAAAAAATACCAGCTTTGCTCTATAAGTACTGCACAGTCTGCTAATTTTCTTCTAGTCCTAAAACTCTTGTACACTTTCTGCAACTTTAAAGCTGCCTCATGTTTGGGGCTGCTAGTACATGCTACAGGAGATTTTTGAGACTCTCCATTCATGCTTCCTGACCTACGAAACTTGCTAATCTCATGCTTCTCTTCTGCTGAAGCTTTCTTGAACCCCACTGCATTTCCCATTGTCTTAAAGCTGATGGTTTTTTCTATCAACATCTTTCCAGAGCCATCCGATTGCAATACTGTTGGTTCTGCGTCTTCGCTCTTGAAGCTGACCGAGCGTACTGGTGTCTTCTGCTCATCATGTCCAAAATCAATAGATTTCACAATGACAGAATCAAGGCCAGTTTCTGAATCACTCTGAGAGGCAAGTGGACTCGAAAAGGATAACCCCATACGATTTCAAAATCAAATCTTGAATAGCTTGACCTTAAAATCCTGTCAATAGTAACATATACTTAGAGCTGATTCATTCAAATTATGTTAATCAAATGCCAAATGGAAGCCAATCAACAAATATAACTTTAGTCCAACACATTATGAGCTATATTACCATTTAATCTCCAAATATAGACAATCAATATAAACATTTTTGTAAATTTTGACCAAGAAGATATTTCTCATTTTTATATAATAGAACAAGTCAAGCAAGAAGATACAGATTCTCAACAAACAGAAGAACATTTTCAATGAAGATTCAATTGTCTCAAAAAATGAAGTATTCAAGCAAAAGCATAAACTTTAAAATCCATTAGGCAAAAACTCAAAATCAGAATATTGACATTTTTTTTATTTAATCAGCTCAATCTCTAAAAATTATCTCTATCTATAAGGTAGTGGTCTGCGTCTCTACTCTTCCTAGATTGCACGGGCTATGTTGTTGTTGTAATATCTAAAAATCCCAAGAAACACATTCTAAGGGGAAAAGAATCTACATTTGGCAGATCAATAGAAAAAAGAAGCAACCCCATAAAACTAAAAAACAAAAAAGACCACTTTTACAAGATTCTAGACAACCCCAAGTTGCAAAAAACACAGCAAACCATGAAAAGAACAATAAAGATTCAAACTTTACCTCAATGCAACAATATTTGAACTAAGAACCCCATTTTCAATGTCCCAAACACCTCATAAATCAAAAATGCATAGAATTTTCTAATGAACTCAGCTCAATCTCTCAAAATCCCAAGAAACACATTCAAAACACAAGGGAACAAACAGAAAACAATCCACATTTGACAGATCATAAGAAAAATAAGCAACCCAACAAAAAAGACCATTTTCACAAGATTCTTGAAAACCCAATTTGCAGAAAACACAAGAAATCATGAGAAAGACAATAAAGATTCAAACTTTACCTCAAATGCAAGAATCTTTGGAACCAATAGGATAAAATTTGAACAAAATGGGAATATACAGAATGATTGAGACACAAAAAGAAGTGTTCTTTTCTCTTTTGTGCTTTGTGGGAATTTTTGAAGAGGTGTGCTGCTATATAAACAGAATGATTATGAATATACTGATGGCTATTAGCTGATTTATATACATAGGAGGAAAAGAGGAGACATAGGAAAGTGTGGGGTTGTTGGAGGGGTCAGGGGGGAGGGGGATGAGTTGGCACGTGGATGGACTTTTTAGTGAGGTTGTAATAAAAATTGAATTTTTCAAAAAAATTTTACTCTTTCAAAATGGAAAAAAAAAAAAGTCATGCCTTCATGTAGGATTCAAGACGTTATATAAATAGCTTATATAAATAGATGTTTATTCGAAGCAAGTATTAGTGATCGAGTGTTTACTTCTAGAGAAATTTAAATTCGTAATTCATAAATCACATACAATTAATTTTAACTGAATTTAGTAAATACATTTTAAAATACAATATTTTCTTTTTAATCCCTTATAGTCAATGTGAACAAAATCTAGTTCAAACTCTATAAGTATATGCAAGATGATAAATCATATTGATCTTTTAGAACTTGTTAAGCAAGAATGGTTTTCATATAGCTTTTTGAAAAAGTTCCGCCCTACTTATTGGAATTAATAAAATAGAGAAAATATTTTAAGAGATTTTTTTTCATTAAAATTTTAATCTAAGTTCACATTTTATCATATAATTGAAAATCCACTTGACTCAAATCTTCATTGTCAATTTCGATAATATCATCTATTTTTACTTCTAGCTAATAAAATGAGCGAGTGAGAATCTATCGGAAACAGTCTCTCTACTCTATAAAAATAATGGTTAGACCTGCATACACTTCATCATCCCTAGATTCGACTTGTGAAATATTCTGAATATGCTTCTTATCATGGAATGAATAGGATTCTTATATCTTTTACTAAAGGTTTCATATTCAAGTCATGAATATGAAAACATCCTAGTAAAAAATATTTTCTACTTATGTTTTTTATCAAAAATTTTAAATTCAAATCTTAAATATGAAAAAAGACTCGGTAAAAAGCATTTATAAATTCAAATTAATCAAAATAACAATACACCAAACATTAATGAAAAACAAGATGACAAATAGGAAGACTAAGAGAAAAAAGAAAATCATTTTCTTGTGTGGAAGTCAAATTCTAGTATATTTAAAACTAAGAAAATTCCACACTTAAGACATTGACCTAGTAGATATGAATAATCTTCATTGATGATGTAAATAGCTTGGTAGTTTCACTAACCAAACACCAAAAATAACTTAGCCTCCAAGCTTTAATTAATTTGTAAAAATCAACGAAAATGTTACAAAAATATAATCACTACTAATATAGTAGTTTCATGATCTACAAGTATCATATACCCTACTAGAAATTTATCAACTTTTTTAATGTTCATCAAAAGCATTTCTAACGAGTTACAAGCATATATGAGCTGGCTAAATATCTGTTTAACATATATACACATACATATCATATATATATATAAGGTTGTCAGATGTTTTGTTTGTAGTTGTAGCTGTATTTTTTACATTTGATGTTCAAATTTTACAATATCTACAGAATACTTCACTTTAACTGTATTTCAATATTAATCAGTACCAGACAAAAAGTAATTGTGCAATAAGTAAAACTAGAACTACTTGAGACATGATGTAATAGAAGGTGCAGATAATAGCACCAAGTGTTGATTAATTAGTCATAATGATGTATTTGCTTAGGTTGGATAGAATGGAAATGTTGAATTTTTTGAGTTGGTGAACATATGAAAATAAATACTTTAAAACATTTATTTATTTAGAGAAAAAGTGAAAGCTCAAAGTTATTTGAAACTTCCATGCATACTTCTTGGATGACCCACAAGTTGACTAATAAAATCCCATAATTATTTTATTTTATTTGTTTGAATGAAGAGAGGGTTTGATGAGTTAATAACAACAAAAAGTTTTTAGATGAGGCTAAAGGGACAGATATTTTTTTCTAATATTTATTCAATGCAAAGAAACATTAATCAAGCCTTTACATTTTTGGTGTCATTTTTGTTATACTATCTGTCAAAGATATATTTTATTTTAATTGGGTTTTTTATGTACATAAATAATTGAAGAGGAAAGAATTTTAGAGCAACGATAAAATTATTTTTGTATGATTTATAAGTCACAAATTTAAATTATAAAATAGTCACTAATATTTGTATCAAAATAGGTTTTTTATATGCATAAGACATATCTTAACTTTACATACGATCTTTAATGTGGGATGAATTGTCTATCGACTCTCCATTTATATATAATTGAAAATTGTGAAAAAATGAGTGGCTGCCAAGCATAGTCGTTGCCAATTTTAGTTATTTTATTATTTAATTTAAATAGTTTTTATGTTTCTTTTAAATTTGATTTCTTTAACATATATATTGGACCAAATAAACTTCCATATATTGAAGTACTACTTTTAAAAAATAAAATAAAATTACAGCACTAGAAATGTCATTAAACCAAGTCTTACTCAAAAGATTATCAAAACAAGAAGAAATGTTTGTTGAATTGGTGTATTCTTGGACCTCAAAAAAGTCATTTTTAAAAATTAATATAAACTCTCAACCATATATTACCCTATATCTTAATTAACTTTATATATTAATATCACGATCCAAATTTTGATGAAATAATTAAACGGATACTCTGTTAATTTTTTCAATCTTTCATGAGTTTCAATATATGATCGAAGCAAGTCCACAGCACACGTATCATTCACTTTGAATCTATATGGTTATCACTATCTAAAGCGAACGATACAATATAATATGAAATTAATTCGTAATAATTAATAAATCGATGAATATGCAATAACAATAATGTTGAATTAGTAAAAACCTAAAAAAAAAAAAAAAAAAAAAAAAAAAAAAAAAAAAAAAGAGTGTGCTTGTGTTTTGGTTGCTTAGAGTGTGAACAGCGATAGCTTTACACTTCAAAAACACATGGACACACACATAAAAATGTGTAATTATTCATTAAAACAGTAATTAATTACACATATCAAAAAAAAAAAAAGTAGAGTTCTTATAGAAAAACTAAAATACTTTATAGCTTAACGCGTAGCCTAAAAAAAATAATACAATAAAACTTGATTAATTATATATAGTAATATCTGTATTTTATTTGTTATTTCTTTTTGTGGAAAGTATTAAGTCAAATCCTTATACTCGTTCCGTTCTATTTTAATTGTTATAGTATTTATTTTTAGAGTCAAATTATATAAACTTTGATTAATATTTTAAAAAGTATTTTTTAATTATATTGTAATCAATAATATTTTTCTTATAATTTTTGAATATGTAAATTTTAATTTTAAAATATCAAATTAATTTAATCTAATTTAACTTTATAAATTAGTCAAATTTATTTTTGAAAAGTGCAACATGATAATTAAAAAGTAATTTATTGGGCAGTGAAAATAATCTTTTTTCTTAATATTCAAAAAGGTTGTTTTTTTTAGCTACTTAACCAGAAGACATTTTAAGAATATGTGTTTTTTGATCCAAATAATAATAATAATAATAATAATAATAATAATAATAATAATAATAATAATAATAATAATAATAATAATAATAAATGGGGTGCAAAATTATCAAATTTCAAACAATTTAAGGATAAAATTTCACCTTTACTTTCATTAAATTTTTTTATTATATTTGTTTTTTCTTTATATTTTTTTGTGAAAAAAGAAAAGAATCTGACTTTTGCCCTTTTGCTTAGGAGGGATATTTGACCAAGCCAAAAAGTTCCAACAAAAATAATAAAAATAATAGTCCGGCAAAAAATGTAGGTGTTTCCCACTAAGCTAATTTACATGTTCATTTATTTATATATGTAATTTTTCTTATTTATTTCTCCTAAATGCCAACAAAAAGAAAAAGAAAAGCATTTAAATTTAATTTAATTGTCATATTTCAATTTTCAAAAGTCATTTTAACTCATTTTTAAAGCTAAATTGGACGACCAAATCAATTCAATATACTGTATTTAAAATTTAGATATTTAAAAATCACATGATAGGTATTATATTGCAACTTTTCTCTTGATGATTTGATGAAAAAATATACACAATTTTTTTTTCTTGAAAAAATAACTTATGTGTAAATATCTTTTTTTTTTTCTCATAATAACAAATAGTTACAAATATATAAAATATATAAAGTGTCTCACATAAATCGAAAACTCAAACATGAAGTCAAACCCTAAAACCTAAATTTTTTTGAGGTATGCAGTGTCATTTTCTCTAGACTTTTTTTTAATAATTCGCAACTTCCAATTTTCTTATAATATTTATTTATAAAAATAAAATTCTTACACTCATAATATAAAATTTATTATTTGACTAAAAAATTCAGACATTATATGACATATCCAACTGTCAAATTTCAGATCTCCATGCAAACCTAACAATTGCTCCTATTATTAATACCACTTTATTTTTAAATATTTTTATTTTTTTAATTTAATTTAAAGTAGTACTTTTAAGTACAACTAATTATTTTTTTTGTAGACAATTCTTTTCCCATTTTGATGGGTACTTTGTACCGTACAATGAGCCGGTCTTGGCTCACACCTCCACGTCTCCGCATGTAATTGGACCACGTGGTCTTGTCTATCTTTATTAATTTTTTCGGTTCCTATTATCTGTCTTTTCATAATTTTCGTAAATTATCCTTTGGTGATGAGATAATCTAATCTTTGTGGCGATATAAATGAGAAGAATGAGGTAGATACTATTTCTACAATGCTATGTACTTAGTTGCGAGTTATTACCAAAAGAGACTTCTGCTTAAAGTTCGAAATGATAAACTGACGCAGAGTAGATCGATGATTTTGTGGTCATTTGATCGGCTATTTAAAGAAAAAGCACAAGAAAGTCACCCCCTATCTTCTAAAGGGATTCGTCACTTGAACTAATACAATAATACTATTGCAATGTAGGAGATGTAGTTGCTCTTAACCACATGAATTGTTGATTCTAAAATATGCAAAGCTAATTTTTGCGAGAAAGAGATATTGAATGGTAGGATTGTAAATCATACCTAGCGTGTCAATAATTTATTTGTAACTGCAATTATAGAATGCTATGCAGTTGCTCTTCCTTAGATTAATCATATAATCGAATCATTGATTCTAGAATATGTAGAGCTAATTTTTCAGAGAAAAAAAATAAACAATAGCATTGTAGATCATATCTGACGTGTCAATAATTTATTTATGACTGCAATTATAAGATAGTATAAGGAATATCTTTTTATCAAACGTCAGTTATTTTAAATTATCTAAAAAATTCGAAATGACTAATATCTAAAATCGAGGAATAACAATTTTCACAAGATGTAGGATATGAGACAAGTATATCTCACGAAGATACATTCACGTTGTTGATTTTTATCATATTAATGTTGTCAATATATATATATAAAATTGATGAATATTGCCACCTTGCTAGCTTTAATTAGATCACCTAATTATAATAAAGCTAATTAGGTGTCCTCATACGTAAGATCGACACAAGAATTATGGTCACTTAGCTCGTAATTAATGTAGATTATCTATAAACATGTAATATGTGTTTCAATTTATAAAACATATACAATGAAAACAATACTCCTTCGGTTCACTTTTATTCATTACTATTTCAATTATCGAGATTAAAATGGATGAACTTTAACCAATATTAAAGATGTATTTTTTTTTATCATATTAATAGAGAAAGATTGCGACTTATAATAATTTTCGTATAGTTTTGAATCATGTAAATTTTAGATTTCAAATATTAAATTTGACTACTTCAATTTAGCTTTGAAGTTTAGTCAAGTTGACCTAGAAAAACGAAACAATGACAAGTAAAAGTGACCAGAG